>JAQQZX010073860.1:0-12192 GCA_030068355.1 Notoglanidium maculatum | reverse complement strand
TACAATGTAGAAAGCAAAAAAAATAAAGAAAAACCTATGAAAAAGAGTAGGTGTGTCCAAACTTTTGACTGGTAGTGGATACTGAATTATGTGGTAAACAAAAAAGTGTAAAAAAAACAAAAAATGTTTCATATTTCAGATTCTTCAAAGTAGCCAACATTTACCGTGATGGTACAATCGGCATTATCAATTTCATACTGATAATTTGCAGTTCTCATTTTGCTTTACACACTTGTATTTTGTTATTGTTACTAACCTCATTTTGGATCACATACTAGTATTTTGGAAATTTATTATTATTATTATTTTATACTAGTATTTTATATATATACATTTATTTTTATTTTTTTGTTGTTGTTTGTTTGTTTCTTATTTCATACTAGTATCTTATAATTGTTACTAGCCTCATTTTGTCTTGCACCCTACTATACCTCCTGAACCATCTGAAACGAACGTGACATTATTTTCTGAATGATTTCTTCTGCAGTTTTGGGCGGTTTTAACATTATCTCAATTAATACGAGCAATTAGCGCAGCTAACCATATTTTATTTCTGCACTCTTTTTTGACAAGTTGGGACAAATAGAGCAAACTGTGACGAAAGAAAATCCATGCTACTTGACCTGACAAACTTTTTCCCTTTCAGAAAGACATGGCCTACGCTATGCAAACTTGTCGCCTATTACTAATAATAGAAATATCTGACCATACAACATATTCAACATTTTTGCTCCTCCACAAGGGATATTGTAAGTCAGTGACTCATAATAAAATGCAGCGCATCCAAAAAAAAAAAAGCTAGAACAAGCCAAATGTGAACTATTAATATTTAAATGAGGATGTAATTAAAACAGAAACATTTGTGCCTTGCCTTTAAATCATACAGCTCGAGTGAGAGGTCCTCCTGCTTGCTAACCGTGGAGAAAGAGCGCAATGCGCTGGTAAGCCGAGGAGGAGCCATAGCTCTGCTGCTCAGTCAACCATCGGCGGGAAGATGTAGTCATGCAGTAAAAGTGCCTGTTAGGAAAAATCAGCAATGCTGAATATTAATGTGATTGCTTTACAGATCAGAATTCATCTCAAGTCATGAGTTGCCTCTGGTTGTGTTACATCCTGCATTATGTGCCGTCTCCATTCAGGCTTTAACTTTGCTGGTCACTCGAGAGCTCTGAATACTCACGAATCGAAAAACTATGATTTTACCACACCTCTCATTTCCATGTAAAACACCTAAATGTAAATTAGTCCCTAAAACATGCTTAAATTTAAACATGGCTTCATGCTTGTGGTCAACGGTAAATCAGATTATTTGCTTATACCATTACCACATGCATGATGGCAAATCAGAATCAGTTTCACAGTTGTTCAGTATTTTGAAACTAACCTCCTTCATCTACAGTTTGATGAGGAAAAACAAGTTGTTTTGCTCTCAACAGCACTGGTTTTTGTCTTTGCTCCCCACAGCTTATTAATTAGTACAACAGCTATCTTACTGAAATGGTGGATAATTAGACATTCCCAGGACAGAAATAAAAGTCAGTATAGAAAGTGAAAGGCGGGTGTAACAGAAGGTTAATGAGTTCTTTCATTAGTGTAGGGATCGCATAAAATGGAGTTTAAGAAGAAGAAAACCAATTGACAAGTTGCTCTACAAGCTGACCACATGCAGCTTATCATCTAATGTGTCTGGAACAAATAACCGGAATATTAATCGATTTAAAAACATTAATGTTAGAGTAAAATGGGCATAATTATGCAACTAACATTTACTGAGTATTAGGTAAACGAACAAATCTTCAACAAGAAGTCATATTTTAACTAAAGTCGGCCAGTTAGCTCCGACAGAGACCGTCAGACGCCGTGGAGTAACTATACCCATTCTGCAGAATCATAAACAGCACATAGCCTATATAAAGAGCTAAAATATAAGCCCTGGTTAAAGGGGAAAGTGTTGCTCTGCTGTAATCTCCCAGCACACCACTCAGGGTCAGAGCACACTGAATATAGGGGCTTTACCTGAAGCCACGTCCATCTCAGAGGTATCAGCTAGCTAAAATACAGAGAGAGCAAAACTATCATCTCTGAGCATCAAAATACTGCATCAAATTCATACAGTAGCTGGGTTTCCATTGGAACTTTATGCAAAATAGAAGCATTATATTTAAAAATGTTGACAAAACGGATGCGAACGGTCTGCGTTTCCGCTGACTGAAGTTATGCGATTAAAGCTAGGTTTTCTCCTCTCGCGATAGCGGTTACAGAGCACTGGTTTTTCAGAAAGGTAGTGTTTCCATTTGCTCATCATGTCATGTGACCCAAATGCAAAAAATGTGTTAGCATTTCAATTTTGTAAAATATTTTCCAAAATCCACGTGTCCATTACTTGTTTCTAGATTGCAATTTCAAATTGTGCATGAAGCAAGTTATCTTTGAAGTAAAAATACGCAAAAAACCCACTAAATTAAACTAGCTACGCACTTACATTGAGTTTGTCATCTCTTTATCTAAAACAACTTCCAAAGTGCAGTGATACAAATTTCACATCAAGGACAAATCAACTGACTATCACTCGCTAATTTCCCACCAAGTTATAGAACAAATAAATGCCTTATCTGTTTAGCAAGGAAAAAAGCTCAAATCTTCTCTCATCTAAACCCTTTCTTTTATTATTAATTACATTGGACTTGATCACTCTCCAGCTTGTCTGACTGCCTGAGGCTCCATCCAGTCAATCTGTAGTCATACTTCTTTTGCATTTGAGGTTGGAATGTGATGATATTGGACACATCTGACTTGGTACATACACATACACAATATTCTCACTGATTTTGACCCAACACCTCCAACACAACGCTGACTGAGCGCCACTATTACACGACTGTCAGACCAACTCAAAACACCTCATGTCCACACTAGCACGTTTTAGCTTTAAAATACATCACTTTTGCTATGTTTACGCCTGGCATCCATACCACTCCTGAGTTTTCAAGCCACTAAAACTCTGGCCCCGTTTTAGTTTGAATTAACGTTTTAGTGTGGGGGGCTAGAAATGTAGAGTTTTGAAAACGATGACGCAGACAACCACATTAGCTTCCTAATTGGGGTGCATCAGTCACGACGTATCCTTTTCTGATCCGTCACGCTCCTGTCACGTGACCCTTTTCCAGAAGAAACCAAATGACATCAGTGATTGGAGTACCAGTGGTGAACTCAAAGCGTTGCGGACCTTGTTGTCTTTGCCAGCAGCTGTCGTGCAGTTAAATTCTGCATTTTATAATGCTATAACTGCCTACTTGTTCGGTAGGCAAGCTATTATTTGAGCGATCTGCAAATAAGTAACCAACTGGAGAGTAGACAATCCGTTTCCTGTTTACACCGGCATGAACATGCCTAGTGTATGTGGATGATCATGTGACTCAGTCAGGTCTTTGCTGATGCCGTAATCATGTTTCTTCCATCTTGATCTCCTACAGTACCTCATTTTAAAAAACAATGTTTAATTTAAGGTGCATGAAAACTTAGCTTAATAGAGGTGAAAAACATCTAGTAACAAAACAGACTTGAGTTAAAATATAAGTAATAAAACATCAGAAGATGTTGTTCACTGAGATGGAAATAGTATCTTCAACAATATCACATATCTATGAACTAATATCTTCATATCAAACAGCCCTAATTTGTATATTACAATAAAAACCACGAAAGGAAAAACAGCTGAGTATATCATCAAATACAGAACATGGTTTTCAGCACTATACTCCAACAAATTAGATGACTTCAGTTTGATCTTTAATTAAATTAAGTATTTAATAGTCACTGGTTTGTTTTAACAGCTGCATTTATTCATTTTAGAAGATCAACATACTGTATTCCTGCATGCCAGAGGGAGCGAGACGTAAAGAGAAGAGAAGCACTGTGTACTCAGAGAAGTTATTAGAAAGCTGCACATCTGAAACACCTTTTTAATCAGTCAGGATGGAGTTTGCCTGCATGAGCAAACTGGAGAAGTAAAGAACGTAGTCACTCCGAGTGAACGTGATTGGGAAGGAACAGACTTCACTATTTAGCTTCGTCTGAGGAGCTCCAACATGCGCAATTCTTCTCCTTCCATAGAAAGAAAGTAGGCCATAATTAAGAATGGAGTTTGACTTAACACTTACACAACACAACTTATTACTCATTTAATCTAAAATGCTGGTGGACAAAATAAAGGAGCGGCGCGATACAGTACGCCCAAATCTCATATCCCAATAATGTTCTGGAAATTCAAACAGGATTCCGGCCTGAGACCATTTAGTTGCAGACTGCGAGCATTTTTGGAGACGGTGTGACTAAATTTTGCAACTAGGCGCATCAGCGCGACTTACAAATATGCCCCCGATTCTTTTTTTAAAATCATCATCGTACATCACTTGAAACACCAGGAGGCAGCGAGAACTGGTATGTGTGTGCGTACACACATACGAGTGTGTGTGTGTGTGTGTGTGTGTGTGTGTATATGTATGTACACACAAAAAAAAAAAGATTGGAGTGGAGAGTTCACAGAAGTTTCCGCTTCACTCTCATTCAGGTTGTTGAGGGTGAAATTCATCGGTGAATAACCGGAAGTGACACTGCATGAAGGTGTTCACAGCGACTCTGAAGTCATCCAACATGCTCGTTAGCTAGCGGGCTTCTTAGCTAGTGACCTAACATGATCAATCACTTGCTAATTAACACAAAAGACAAGTTCCAAGCTGATTTCATTGGGTCCAACTAATTTCCATAAACCTTATAATAGCTAAGATGCATTCATCATTTTTTTACAAACTTTTTTGTTTTTTTATTACCTGTGAAGATTTAAAATGATACATTTTCTATTTAAAATACGTCACTGCAGACAGAGTGCAGATCTACATGCAGACAATGTAGACAACGGTGTTCAATCAATGTTCATGCAAGTCTGACAATTCTGTCTCACATTTGTTATTATTATTATTATTATTATTATTATTATTATATTACTGCTGTATTTTATCATATGCAAAAAAAAAAAAAAAAAAAAAAAGGGATTATGATATCGGCATAACATATCCAAGATGGATAGATGGATAGATAGAGAATTCAATTATAAACCTGGTGCAAGTGCATTTAATAAGGCTGCTGATAAGAACGGTGGTAAAATCGCATCAGCTGTTCAGTGTTACCAAAATAAAACATGTTTTGATTCAAAATAATAATACTAATTATGCGAGTCCTTATTTCACACACACATGATGGTATTAATGATTATAATAAAGGTCCACAATGGAAGATTTTGAGGATATTTATAAGCAGAAACCGAGTGCATATGCACCTCATTTCATAAGTAAGTTCTTATTAGTGTATAATTACCGGTAACTATGAATTGTTGTGTTAGAATGAGCCCTTTATATCTACATAGGGCGTGGGTTCACCTCCTCAGAGCCTTCATGTTGCACAGCTACAGTAGCCCAGAATGGACAAACCTCTAGAGAGCACCTTCTGCATTGCGCATTTTTATAAGTGGCAGCGTGAATCCAGAAGGAAGCACCAGAGGAACGACAAATAAGGAGAAAGGAAGAAGTAAGAGGTATCAGTGTTTGCTGGTGCTGACGAACCAGTTTGAGAACCCAAATTCTGAGAAATGGAGGATCATACTTATTATTTAGCACGGAAGAAGCAAGGGAGTGTGAATGTAAGTACTTGGAATTACACTATGGCACCTGACGGCCACCGTACGTTCTAATACATGAGCGGGGTAAGGGAGGGACGTTCAGGTGGTTGAATCCTACATGCCTTTCATTTTCTTAATAAACGATGCTTTTACCTGTAATTTGGCTAGAGGAAAACAGTTGACCTCTAATCCACAGCTAATAGCCAGGAGCGTGCTAATGCAGCCTTAGCAACACGTCGGTCGCAACAACAGCTGTGTCTGTGATAGCTCAGTGGTTAAGACATTGGACTAGTGATCGGAGTTCAAATCCTAGCCAAGCTACTGCCGGGCCCTTGAGCAAGGCCCTTAATACACACTGTATAAGTATATACAAAACATATACAAGTATTGTATATGTAGGCCGCCCCTGATAAGGGCGTCTGCCAAATGACAGAAATGTAAATGTAACAGCAGTCGCCACGTCCCAAAGGAACCATCCGAATGACAGTAAGCATACTGCCGTAAAGATCTGCGACACAACAAAATACAAATAATGATCATTTCTATCACACAGTACAAATATCATCATCTTGCACAGCTGAACACCAGTTAGCAGCATCAGCTGAAAAGGACTGCATACCTTTTATTTTCGGAAACAATTAAAAATAATTCCAGAGGGAGCAATCAATGTCTAAACTGCACATACCTCTGACAGCAAAACAAGCATGGGAAATTATGGAAAACATGGACGCAGTGCAACAGCAAAGAGGAACAATGTCTGAAGTCAAAGCTCCAGCGCAAGCGACTGACACTGTGCTAAACTCTGGAAGACTGCAGTGTCGGAAACGTCTGGCAGAATAAAGTACATAACTGACCCAGTTTATCTTGTTGGTAATCTAATAAGATTTAATGATAGGCATTTACTCTTGACTACATTAAGTAGTAGACATTATGTAGTACATCTACTACAATTTGGGAGATTAACAACTGACTGCTGTGTCACGCACTGCTAACTTTACCAACTTCCTGTACTGTTCTTCATCTTCAGTTGTTTGTTTGTCTCCAGAACTGGTTTGAGCAATCAAATTGAACTGCTTTAGATGAATCATGGGTACATGTTCATTTTTACATGGATAAGCTTTATCCAGCTACTCAAGACACATAAAATAACCTGAGGGCCAAAGATCCTTCAGTAAGTTGATGCGTATAATCCAGTTGGTGTTTGAAATCCCTTGTATGGGCAAACACGCAAATTCCAGTGTATATAAAATGTGGCCTTCGAACCAATGTGTCTTATCTTGAACAACATTACGTGCAGCTATGCAGAATGTAATGGCTATTCCTACAACGTGCTACAAACGCAAGGCTAAACAAGGAACCTGATGCCTCAGTTAGCTGTCCAGTCACCAGTATCTAAACTCCACAGCACTGAAGCTTTATGGGAAGTTGGGTAACAGACTGTGGTGTGGATTTCCACTCAGTCATCCCACGTGAACGCTCTAGTACATTAATTCCCAAAGGAGGGTTTGATGCTGTTGTTTTGTTTCGGTGGGGTCACTGTGGTCATCAAATTACAAGCTACAATTACCAAAGTTATTAAATTCATTATTGGGTCCTCACAGTTAGCTTACTTGATTGATCACCTGAATTTAATCCTTACCTCAAAAACTCAAAAAACTAGACCTATTATTACTGCACGTCATAGCTAGGGCTTGTACAGTGTCACGGTTAATCACTGTGTTTTTTGGGTCAGTGCCACCTTTCCTTGAAGCCACGCTCTTTTCTCAGCTCATAATATCATAAATAGCCAACCGACAATGTATCAGATTTTATGGAAAGGTCATTCTCCCAAAAAAAAAAAAAAAATCTCTTAACAGCATTAGAAATTTACCAGTGAAAATAAGCTGGGTAATATACAGTGGGGCCTGAATGTTTCTGAGCCCTTTAGAATATAAAATGCATATATATATGACCTAAAACATCATCAGACTTTCACTCAATTCCTCAAAGTAAATAAAGGCAACCCAAATAAATATATGAGACAAAAACATTATATTTCAGTCAGTCAGGTGTTGAGTGAGCGCCTTGTTAAATTTAAAGACCAGGGATCTATTAAAGTCTTGACAACAGTTTGAGGAAGTGTATAATGGTGTGAACGAACGGAGATGTCTGAGGTCCTCAGAAAAAGAGCTGCTGATCCTCATCAATCTGGACAAGGTTACAAAACAAGCGCTAAAGAGTTTGGACTTTACCAATCCACATTTAGGCAGCTAGAGGAAATTCAGGAGCATTGATCGTTGAGCAACAAATATCACAACAAAGAGCAAGGTGTGTAATAGTGCATGAGGTCTCAAAGGAACTTCTAAGCCACTAAAGGCCTCTCTCACACTGGGTCGCGTTAATGTTCATGAGTCCATCATCAGTTCACCAATACTGAACAACAATGGTGTGCATGACAGGACCGCAAGGAGAAGCCAAAAAAGAATATTGCTGCCCGTCTGTAGTTTGCTAAAAATCGCATGGACAAGCCAGAAGGCTATTGGAAAAAATGTTGGAGATGAGACCAAAATAGAATTTTTTGTTTCTATCAGAGGAGTCATTTTTTAGAGAAATGAAAACACTGCATTCCATGATAACAACCTTACATCATCCGTGATGTGAAACATGGAGGTGGTAGTATCATGGTTTAGGCCTGTTTTGCTGCATCTTGGCCACTCACAGATATGTAATTTCCCTCACTAATAAAATACCAATTATAATATTTTTAGTCTCAGCTGTTTAAATTGGTTTTCTTTATCTACGTATAGGACCTGTATGAAACTCTGATGACGTTTTAGGTCAAATAAATGCTCTATATAACAGAAACCTATAGTGTCTTGTAACATGGTGTACATGTATCACTGAGCATATTGGCCAACTTCGCATGAGGCAATAAAACTTCCAGGTGATGTACTAAAATCTTAACGTTGCATCAAAAAGACCAAACTTAATTATTAAAGGTGACAATTTTCCTGAATCCTGCTGTCTGTCACACACACGAATACAATGTTATTTTCACTGGTTTGGACCGGTTTCCTGAATCTGGTCCAGGACAGTCTTGTAATCATTGATGGAACAACGAATTATGAATTATGTCAGCAAATTCTAAAGGAAAATGCCGGGCCATCGGTACAGAGGAATTCCTCCAAGCCGATATGCAGGAATGCGCCGCAGCTACCGGAAGCCTACAGCTGCAGTTACTGAACAAGCAAAGGTTGCACTCGCAATTTGTAATATTGGATAATTTTCCTCAAAAAAGTATTGGCCTCTTTATTTAAGAATTGGGTTCTCTATCTACTTTTAGGACTTCTGAAATCTGATGATGTTTCAGGCCATATGTGAGCAGAAATATAATAAACTGTAAGGGTGCACTGTATATACACTGTATATATATATATATATATATACACACCCCACCGGAAATGACATGGTAAAGATTTCCTTCCATCTTGTGAGAAAAGAGGTGGGGAAAATACAGCACAATAAAATATAAGCTAACAGCTTGTCAGAGAAGCAACACGTCTGGGGTTTAAAGTACGTTATACAGCCCTTATCACACGTAAAGCCTCCGTTTATGGACTGCTAATGGTGCAACATGTACAGCCATGATCCTTACAACAAGTGCTTATACAGAAATAAATGCTGTGTTAGAAATAGTATCCTACAGGAAGAAGAAAAAATTAGGGGATTTGATCGGTGCTTTTTTTTTTTATTCATATACAAGGATGTGCAAAGAAAGACACGTTTCTACAGCGATGTAGCTAGTAATAAATAAGTCATGGCGTGTGTGGTTTTACATGGTTGATTAATGGTCATCATACCCGAACACCCCTATCAGACCCCAGAGAAAGCTAGTCCATCACCACAGTTGTTGTGTCGTATCTAAGCACATTACAGGCTTTATATAAAGCTAGTGTTACCTGAACACCTACACCACAGTTAAATCAGCTGGTAGTCCTGCTGCCTAGCTACTAGTTTAGTCAGAACACCGGCATCAAAGTCCATAAGGCTAATAATAAACGCCTTTTTAGCCTCCTAGCTAATTAGTTTCTTAAAAGACAGGGCATTACAGCTGGCGAGTTAAATGTTACACATTACCTATTGCTACACGTGTACTTTCAGAATGGCAACATGTTTCTGGTGCAGTTTCTCAGACAGGTAGTTGTTTAGCCGGGGCTACAAGCTAAGCATAAAAACAATAGCGCGTTGTTCTCATACCTTAAATATTAACCACAACTTAAATGACATTTCAACAAGCAACTCAATTCTTAAATACACTAAAAAACTGAAAGATATATCAGCCACCCAGACCTTAGTTAGCAGTAACTCTCAAACAATCCAATGTGCAGTCAGTTTCACGGCTCCTCAGCTAGCCAAATGCTGCGTGTGCTCAGAGACGGCATGAGCCGCAAGGCATGGTGGGTATTGTAGTGTTTCAGGGTTCGCAGCCTCTTCAGTCGGAACAGACAGTTTCGGCTTTATTAACTACAATATCCATTCACATGGCGTATGAGGAAACATAAAGTAAATAGTGCCCCAGAAGCAATATCGGAAGGAAAAGTTTGGAGACAGCAAGGCGAAATCTTCAAACTCGTCCGGTGAAATAACTGTTGGTGCGAATAATAATAATAATAATAATAATAATAATAATAATAATAATAAAATAATAATAATAATTTATTAAGAAATAATAACAATAGGTATAAACTAATAACAAAGTATAGGTATAAAAAATAAATATGTGTAGATTAGATTAGATTAGATTAGATTAGATTGATAACTCAGAGCTCCAAGGTCCCCAGTTTGATCGTGAACTGAAAATATTCAGGAATGAATGACCATTGATGAAATGGGACAAGTATCACAAAATATAGACTCTATCTAGAATATCTGGTCAGCTGTGGCTGATACTGTGGTCGTCTGTTTCCATTGACAATTTGAACAAAGCAAGAGATGAGCTAACTGACAGTGAATAATTGTACATTTATATTCAATTTTAATAGGAACACCAGTACACCTGCTCAATTACTCAACTATCAAATCAGCCAGTCATGTAGCAGCAATACAATGCACAAAATCATGCAGATAGTGGTCAAAGATCAGAATGTGGAAAAGTGTGATCTCTGTGACTTTAGCCATGGCATGGTTGTTGGTGCCTGATGGGCTGGTTTGAGTATTTCAGAAGCTACAGATCTCCTGGGATTTTTGCACCCAACAGTCTCTAGAAGCCCTAGATGCAATAGATGGGCGACCTGCCCATGGTGAACCCCACCTCTCACCTGAAGTCAGCTGAGATTGGTTCAGATTCCCGCGACCCTGACACATCTGCGGTGTAGATACTGGATGGATGGATGGAACAGTCTCTAGAGTTTACACGGAATGGAGCAAAGAACACCTTGTTGATATAAGAGGTCAGAGTAAATGCTGATTGGATACCTACATAAACGAGCAGGCGTACAGGTATTCCTATTAAAGTGGATGGTGAGTGTATATCTATAAAGTGCTATATCTGAATGGTAGCTGAATAAATTATGGCCAGTGATGTGCTACAATATGCTACAACAAAATGAGTACATATCTGATACAAAATGCTTTATATCCTCAGATAATAATGCACAAAGTGTATAGCCTTCTTGCTTACAATTCCTACCTGCACACACCAGGAGCATGGGAGTGAAAGAAGCAGCAAACACATTGTTAGCCAAAATAAGTCTCAGAGAGCCTGCTGTACAGCCAGACGTCTTTCTCACGGGAGATGGTCATTACATCAATAAAACACCAGACACTTGCAGGACAAATGCAACAAAGTTCCTGCATATCAGGAGAAATTTTGCCTTCCCTCTTCTCTCCTTTGCCCCCTAGCTAGACAGTGTGAATTCTCCCTCCAGCTTTATACAGCAGCCTCCTTTACTTAACAGACCATAAGTCACAAAACATGCAACTTCCGATAGCATAAGATATCCAAAAGCCACTCCTGTCTATATCAACCGCATGTCTACATCTCATCCATGACCCTCTTCAGTGTTTGTCATATGCTATACTGTAGATGTACACATGCTGTAGCATATTATGATCATTTCAGTCTCTGCAACCCCTAAGCTGAGGACATAGATAATAGCGTTGGCCTCTTGAAATGTGCTGACATGGTTCCCATCAAGCCAGCACTAAATTACTCCCTGCTCGTCCTCCTCCATCTGTTTATTCAGACCTTTTGTTCTCATTTTGTAAATGCAGCACTGTGATCAATATCTTCCTTTGCCTCATCTTTCTAATCAAGATGGCCTAATAAAGATGCTTTAATAATGCTGAACTTACAGGTGGAGGTATATGTGAATATGAACAATATAGGCTTAATGATACCTAAATCAGGCACTGAATTGCACAATAGTCTGAAAAAATATTTACCCAATTATGAATTGTAAAGTATGGCAGCAAAAGGATTGTCTTCTGCTTCCCTATTCAACTGTATGCTCAGTGACATTAAAAAGCAGGGGTGGGGG
>JAQQZX010073822.1:0-12194 GCA_030068355.1 Notoglanidium maculatum | reverse complement strand
ATGGAGATAAAGCGGTGTTAGGGCCGATGGAGATAAAGCGGTGTTAGGGCCGATGGAGATAAAGCGGTGTTAGGGCCAATGGAGATAAAGAGGTGTTAGGGCCGATGGAGCTAAAGCGGTGCTAGTGCGGCTGGACATAAAGTGGTGTTAGTGCCGATGGAGATAGAGCGATGTTACGGCCGATGGAGATAAAGCTGTGTTAGTGACGATGGAGATAAAGCGGTGTTATTGCCGATAGACATAAAGCGGTGTTAGTGCTGAGTTAATGCTGATAGAGATATAGCGGTGTTAGTGCCGATAGTGATAAAGCGGTGTTAGTGCTGATAGTGATAAAGTGGTGTTAGTGCTGATAGAGATAATGCGGTGTTTGTGCTGATAGAGATGATGTAGTGTGACTCCTGATGGAAGTGAAGCGGTGTTAGTGCTCTTAGAGGTAATGAGATGTTCGTGCTGACAGATATTGAAAAGGTTGAAACATCACGAGCACCGTGGAGCCAGAGGTGACACTAACAGCCTGATATAGAGCTCCAGAGTTGTCTAAAAAGCCCAAATTATTTGTCCTCTTTCTCAGAAAAAAGGAGTTCTCAGAGGCACACACCTTGTGTATGAAAGCTACTGAAGAGCTCTTTTCAACAACATGGCATGTGGTCTTTGCAGTCCGGAGCTATCAGGTTATTTCTTATCCATTGCATTATCACTGTCTCTTTTAACCTGATGATCCATCCATTATCTACACCGCTTTATCCGTTCTTTGAGTCAGCTGATCTTTTGTATGCCGAAATTCTTGAGTTTGCATAAAGCTTTCAACTCGCATACTCTCAGTGACAATACTGTTTTGAAAAGGAAGCTGAAACCCACAGGAAGCAGATAATGATTGTATATAGTGATGGGTTTCTGTAGGATTTTTTTCAGATGTGTATGGTTAGATGCCACTCCAACACACACACACACACATATTTCACATTGCTCAGACTTACATAAAATTCTGTTCTGTGTCATTTTAAATAAAAAAATAATGTTTCATCACATCAGAAGGACCTAAAATGTCTATATACCAAATAACCAATTAGACAAATCATGAGATGATACTATTTTGTTCTTCAATAGCATTGAGTAATCAGGAACACACAAAATGCACTGTACTGAGGACTTAATAAACAAACACAGACGGACGGACGGACGGACAGACAGATAGATAGATAGATAGACAGATAGATAGATAGATTGATAGATAGATTGATAGATAGACACTAATGCTGCTTCAGATTAACACACTTTATTATTTCCAATGACAAGCATAAAATCAGTGACACCTTGTAAATTATGGCAAGCAGAGGGCTCAAAAGTGACAGAATAACACAGGACAGGATGTGTTTTTTGGTAAAAATGTACAGCTGCATCAACCAGAAAAAAGACAAGGCTGCTACACCCCAAAAGAAAGACAGATAGAGTCAATGTCAAACCACCTGTACAGTACCTAAAGCACAGAAACTAAATCCCATGATTAAAGATTAGAAACAGAGCTATGTCCAATGGCAAAGCCTAAAGTTATAATTAATATGATTAATATATATTAATATAATTACTGATTATGGTTGGCAAGCTGACCCCCAAAGAAATGTCTGAAACATTGGAGTGTGCCCTTGCTATACTAGCTACTGGCATAGGAGAGAGGCAGGAGTTCATTCCTTACCCCAGTGACATATGCCAGCACGATGTCAAGGCTTGAAAATTATTGAATAGAGGAGTCTTGCCTCCATTTCAGCCCATGCCCACCGAGCCAGACCAGCTGACCCATTCTGTATTACCACACAGAGCACTGAGGGCAAGCCTGCGACCCTTTTAGTGATTCCCAGCTCCAAGATTTGCATCAGAATATACCTCCTTCTCTCCTACCCACTAGTGGCCATCTAGTGGTCATCAACAAACTCTCTGCCCATCATTGGAGTACCCTTTGACCAAGGGCCAGGGACTCTAGTGTCTACCCAGAGACATTAGTATGTTCTGGTAATCCTGGCCTATACCACCCAATACCCTGAGGCAGTCCCACTCTAGAAGGCCACATCCCACAACATTGCCAGAGAACTTGTCCACTTGTCCTTCTCTTCACCTGAGTATTCTTAATAATTTGATATTATGTTCCCACACTACATTAGCTGATCAGTGTGTTTATCACTTTCTATTATTATCCATTTCTTCAGTAAAAGCTGAGTCAGTATTTACGGGCTCTTAGTTTTTCTCTCACTAATGAGATATGTTGGGTTTTTGGAAGGAAAATATATTTAAATCTGATGTAGTATGAGCATGAAACAGCCTGATCTCTGGCTCAACCTTACCAACCAAAGAGAACAACTTGTCTTATTTACATTTGTTTCATATTCACACAACATAAATACACTCAGTGACAAAAAAGTTAAGCAACCAGAAGGAAGGGTCCGATTTGGATGTAATTCAGTACACGTGCAGACCAGTGATGGGTATGTAAATGATTCGATTTCCAAGGAGCTGGCATGTCTAGTCACCAGACACACAGGATGCCTTGAAGACACATTAGACAGCATTACAAGTACTTGAAGGAGTTTGATAGGTGTTGTATTATGAGTTTGCATAAGGCTGGGTGGTCGTATCATACAATTGCCCAGCATGTGGGGCATACAGATGTCACAGTTGCCTGATGTTGAAACCAATGGGCATGTGAAGGCACCCACACACGTCATGAAGTTTCTGGTCACCCAATACACACCACACCAATGGATCGTCGTATTATGCGGCAAGCATTAGTGAACCCCATGATATCTGCACCAGCCATCTGGACACAGATATTGGTCTCTCTACAACACCCAGTGTCATCCCACACAATGTCTCAATGGCTGGCATCAACCGGACTACCCACGGTTCACCATCCTATGCATAGGCTGCCTTTAACACCAGCACAGAGACAGCTATATATAGAGTGGTGCCATAGCCGGGCAGCATGGGCTGATGACGGGTGGTGTTGTACCATGTTCAGCGATTAATCTCGGTTCTGCATTACCACGGACAACTGCATATAAGGCTGCACCAAGGGGAGAGGACCAATCTTGCCAATGTTGAATAGACACACCGGTGTTACTCCTGGCATCATGGTGTGGGGAGTCATAGGGTATGACTTGAGGTCATCTCTGGTAGTGATTCGGGGGGAACAGCGCTACATCAGTGACATCCTGCGTCCGCATGTCTTACCCCTCCTGAGAAAGCACACTGGTACAGTCTTTCAACAAGACAATGCCCATCCACACACAACACATGCCTGCATCATGTTGAGGTCCTCCAATGGCCAGCCAGGTCCCCTGATTTTTCTCCAATCAAACATGTGTGGGATCAGGTCGGATGTCGGTTCAGACCCAGTCCCAATCTGAAGGATCTCGAGGGCCAGTTACAACAGCTGTGGGTCAACTTGGATACAACAGCTGTATGACTCCCTTCTGCACCATATCGCTGCATGTATTCAGGCCCAGGGTGTGCCACACCCTACTGACATTGGACCAGCAGTGTGCCCATACTTCCATCTCTGTTGTCCGTTTGATCTGATATTGTAATCATTGCAATACAGTCACATGAGTGTAGTTCACCATTTGGAGGTTCATTTAATTTCCACCACTCCATCTGGGTGCCAACTTTTTTGTCACTGAATGTGTATGAATATGAAATGAAAATACACAAAACAGACAAGCTATAAGATGCAGTAAATGGCAAGGGTTAGTTTAATCGCGAGCATGATGTGACCAGACAAGAAACAATTGAAATCCAAAAAAAACAGCTAGAAAAAGCAAACGACTAAACACCACTTTCTAGTAAAACAACAACAACAACATTTTTTTATTCTGTAGGTAAATCAGAGGACTGATAATATCTTTAGAAAATATCTAAAAGTATTTAAAGTATGAAAAACAACTTGACCTTGTTAATCTATGCATTGTAGTTTACATGAAATTTATATGAATTATGTGAAATACATAATATGAAATGGGTGAATTGATAGTGGTAGTTCTGTGTGAGCAGGTTATCTGAGAGGGTCACATGAGTGACAAGTCTCTCATACAAGTCAGATAAGTCATTACATATGATTAACATGTTTTCAGGCATTTTATGATTTTGCTGTCGGTTCTAAATTTACCAGTAACAGACATTTTTCTCACAGATCCACTGTGCTTCATAAGAACATATTCTGTCATTCCAGGCCTTTTTATCTGAAAACTTCCAAATCTCAGCACAATCCTCATTCTTATGTTGGTCATTCGGTTCCCCCTTATACCAGTACCTGAAAGCCAGAGAATCAAAATCAGTGTTCAGTTATCTTCAATTCCACAGGTTTAACTCACTGAGATTTATAACACTTATAACAACGCCATAACTCTGACCAATAAGAATATAACAGGAGATAATGTTAGAACTGCTACAATGCATAGGAACATTGAAGATTCACAGTAGGTAAGAATGTGTGATAAATAGACAAACATACTGAATTAATTCTCATCTCTTACCCAGTGCCATCAGTCAGTTTTGTACCGTCCACCCATTTCCACTCTCCCTCTGTGTCTCTGTCACTCAGACCAATCCAAGCCTGAGAATAGCTGCCCAGGTTAATGACGAACTCCTGTGATTGAGAAAATAATATGAAATGATTGGTTTAGACTTTATCCTGCTTACACACACACACACATACACACACACACACACACACGCACGCACGCACACACACACCTGTTCCTCTCTGCTGTTTATGATCACCAGGTCTGCTCCTCTCTCTCTGCAGTATTGTCTGCTCTCAGCCCAGCTCTTCCTCTCAGTAGAGATGTAGTAAACATGGAAGTTAAAGGATTTCCATCCTTGTTTAACAAGATCTGATCACACAGTAGGACACAAAGCACTCAGGATGTTTGCTTAATACACATATACATCCCTGGGATTTAATGGATTTTGATCAATTATAAATGTATATAATAAAATATTTTATAACCTTTAATGTCCACCATGTAACTAGACAGAAACTGGTCTCTCTCTCTAGTCACATTGTTATAACTGGCCTGTAACTGGTCTCTTGCTCTTGTCAAGGTGTTGTAACTGGTCTGTAACTGGTCTCTCTCTATAGTCAGATTGTTGTAACTGGCCTGTAACTGGTCTCTATCTATGATCAGTGTGTTATAACTGGTCTGTAACTGGTCTCTCTCACTAGTCAGGGTGTTGTAACTGGTCTTTAATTGGTCTCTCTCTATGGTAAGGGTGTTGTAAATGGTCTGTAACTGGTCTCTCTCTCGAGTCAGGGTGTTGTTACTGGTTTGTAACTGGTCTCTCTCTATGATCAGGGTGTTGTAACTGATCTGTAACTGGTCTCGCTTTATAGTCAGGGTGTTGTAACTCTTCTTTAACTGGTCTCTCTCACTAGTCAGGGTGTTGTAACTGGTCTTTAACTGGTCTCTCTCTATGGTCATGGTGTTGTAAATGGTCTGTAACTGGTCTCGCTCTATTATCAGGGTGTTGTAACTGGTCTGTAACTGGTCTTTTGCTCTAGTCAGTGTGTTGTAACTGATCTGTAACTGGTCTCGCTTTATAGTCAGGCTGTTGAAACTGTTCTTTAAATGGTCTCTCTCACTATTCATGGTGTTGTAACTGGTCTGTAACTGGTCTCTCTCTATGGTCATGGTGTTGTAAATGGTCTGTAACTGGTTTATCTCTATAGTCAGGGTGATGTAACTGGTCTGTAACTGGTCTCTCTCTACAGTCATATTGTTGTAACTGGCCTGTAACTGGTCTCTCGCTCTAGTCAGATTGTTGTATATGGCCTGTAACTGGTCTCTCTCAATAGTCAGATTGTAATAACTGGTCTGTAACTGGTCTCTCTCTATAGTCAGGTTGTTGTAACTGGTCTTTAACTGGTCTTTTTCTTTATTCAGGTTGTTCAATTTGATCCCCAGCACAGTGATGGCAGTCAGCAGCAGAACACACAGCAGCAGCAAGTTCACTGTAGTCAGTCTATAACATCTGCCTCCTGTGATGTTGAATCCTAAAGGAAGACCAAATACATAGTTGTGTGTGAGTCCTCAACAAGCAATCAAAACATACACAAAAATTAAAAGGTTCCATATGTAAATATATATGAAAAGGATGTATGTGTTGAGTTTGTGTGTACACACAGTACTCTAGTACAGTTTGATGACTTTTTTTCAAAAACATGAAGTTTCAGCAACTTTAATATAATTATGCTAAAAATCACAGATGACTTTGAAATGTTGGTTTTGGTCTTGCCTGCACCTGCACTGTAGAGAACTCCAGTTCTCATGAGCACTCACAGCTAGACAACAGGTAATGGCTGTACCCCCTGACTCTGGAACAGACTCCAATTTCATAAACACTCACAAGATCTGAATCTCCAGACTTCTGATTTCATTCAGGTGCATCCAATTAACACAACACCCAGCACACACAGACATGTAAGGACTCATTCAGCCTACTCGTTCTGCTACTGCTGAGCCTTATTATTGCCGAGTTTTCTTGGTTTTGACTGTGTTTTGTTTTCCTGGTTATTGTGTATTTGCCTTGCCTCTGACAACCTGTTTGCTGAACCTTGGCTGTTTGTGGATTTACAAGTTTGACTGATGTTTTCTGTACCTTTGCCAGAGATTCTTACAATAAATTGTGTTATACTGCATTCTGTCTGAGTCTGCCTCATCCTGACAGTTTATAATCCATTTAAAGTTAACTTCCACTTTCTGAGGGAGGCACAGTAGCACAGCAGGTCTTTTAGATGCTAAAGTGAATCCTATCCTATCATGTAATATGTTACAAGATGTGTATTGGTTCATAAAGTGTGACCTTCACTAACCCAGAGTTAATGTTGATGTAGCTAGTTAGTGTTAACCAAAGGAAGAAAAAGAAGAATTTGAGTGTAAATGGGTTCGGTTACAAAAGCAAGTTTACATACATCCAGTGGTGGCTGGTGGTGACATTATATGGGAGGGATCGTCAGTAGCTTGACAGTTGAACTATTAGGATTGACCAATACATTATATCCAGAAGTCTCATTGATAATAATGATAATAATAGCATAAATAATAATGACAACAACAATATGTGTATATCTCTGGTGAAATTTGATTGTTAAATGCTATAAATGTAAAAAAAATAAGGGGGGGGTGAAATTATCACACACACACAAAGACATCAAGTATAATGCTCTACTGGGCTCAAAATAATTTCAAAAGGTTTGTAATAAAATCAAAAGGTGCAAAATTACAGTCATTTTAACAGGTGGGTGTAGATTTTTTTATATCCACTGTACTTCTGCAAATTATACACTACAATTGACCAATCTTACTTACTAATTAACATATAATTCTGTACCTACCACTTTGAGATTGTGTTTAATGCATCATATTACGTTGAGTTCAGGTAATAGCTCTCAACATGCATGCTACCATAATGAACAAGGGGAGTGCCTACTACTAATATGGATGACTGTA
This sequence comes from Notoglanidium maculatum, assembly GCA_030068355.1. Taxonomy (NCBI): domain Eukaryota; kingdom Metazoa; phylum Chordata; class Actinopteri; order Siluriformes; family Auchenoglanididae; genus Notoglanidium; species Notoglanidium maculatum. The sequence goes on along the minus strand of JAQQZX010073822.1, from coordinate 4,695 downwards.
TCAACTGCACAGACTCTGACTCCAATTTTGACGTACAAACTAAGACCAAGATGGTAACTTTCAATTCACCCTATTGGAAAGTCACAATGGGAAAGAATTGCACCATGTTGTACACTCATACAGACAAACATGCTTACACACACACACACACACACACACACACACACACACACACACACACACACAGTACTGTCAGAGCCCTATCACTATCAAGGGCCCCTCCATAAGTCCATAAGTGTTTATGAACTAATAGCCCACTGACCTATGTGAAGTGGTAGTGATAGAGATTAAGCAGTGTTAGTGCTGATACATGTGAAGCAGTGTTAGTGCTATTAGATGTGCTATTAGTGCTATTTGAGGTGAATTAGTGTGAGTATTAATAAAGGTGAAGTAGGGTGAGTGCTGATAATGGTGAACCGCTGTTTTTGCTATTAAAGGTAAAGTGACGTTAATGCTGAAAGTCTTGAGATTAGCTGAAAAAACTAATTCTATGAAGTGGGTAATTTGAAAAATTTTAATATACTGCGCACCATGGCGGTGCCTGAGGTGATGTTTACAACATAAAGTAGACTTCCAAAGTTGTCTAAAATACCCAAATTCTTTTGCCTCTCAGGTATAGTACAGGTACTCAATGGCACGGACCTAGTGTTTGAAAGCTACTGATGAACTCTTTTTAACAACATGGCATGTGGACTTTGTAATCTGGAGCTATCTGGTTATTTCTCAGATTTATCATTTAATGAGAGCGCAGATACAGGGTTAAATCAAGCAAAAAGAACGACAACAAGAGGAAAGAAAAACACTGCGTCTTTGAAACGCAGCACACCAGAGCTAAGTGTGCTTGCGATTCTCAGATTACTGTTTTAAATTACAGTTAACCTTACTTATGTTTTGTCTTGATTCCGCTACACTGTAACGAACAGTGAACTTTTTCAGAAGTGAGCAGTGAACTGTGAATGGAGCCCAGGGCTGCAAGAAGTGAGAGCACTTATATCTAGTGTGCTGGGTTTTATTAACAGTGGACATTCCTGTTTTGTGCATTACTGCCACCAACTGTTCTGGTGGGGGATTATATTAATCTATAATCTGATCATTATTCTAAGTGATTTGTGACACTAGTGATGGGACAGGGGCATTTTAGGGGGCCAATCTGCTTTCAGAGGGGGCCAGTGCAGGGCAGATCTGCCCATGGTATGAATTAAAAAGCAAGTGCATATTTTGAAGCTTTTAATGGTACTCTTGACTCTCACATACATGCTACAGAAAGAGAGAGAGTGAGGCTGAGCTAAAGATGCATCAGGTAATGCTAGCGTTAGCATTTTTTTTTTTGTCCAGGGCACACTAATTTACACATCAGCTAGTCAAAGACAATAACAGAAGCGATTGGTTACTTTATTTGAATGGACATGCACCTTTACAGTGGTACAGAAAATGGTGGATTTAGCCATGATAGCAACACTGGAGCACAATTGAATAGTTTTGGTGCTGAACTGGATTGTATCAGTAATAATTTGAAGTGCAACAAATCATTACTATCAATTCTAATTCTTACTTATTACATATTTAATTTTATTGTTTTTGTGTGATTATGTATACTATGTATAATGTTGTATAAAGCATCGTGTGAAAAGGGGAGATTTACACCCCTATTGTTAATATTAAGGTAACTAGTTAGTGTTAGCCATATGCAAGTAGTATATGCAATTTTTTGTTTGTGTGCGTGTGTGTGTGTGTGTGTGAGAGAGAGAGCGAAAGAGAGAGAGAGAGAGAGAGAGAGAGAGAGAGTGAGAGAGAGAGTGGCCCAGATGTCCTTGCTTTTTTTTAAACGAAAATAAAATTAATAACAATAATAATAAAAGGGCCAAAAGGTCTTATTTTTATTACTGAGGTTAAGGTTAGGGTTGGGTTTATGGGCAGGCAAGTAGCAGTTTATTTTTAAAACAACAAATAAATCCATTTAGTTAAATTTTACAGATTTTTGAAGGCTTTCTTTATTTTTAATGGATGGTTACATTTTACACAGTTAAATTAAATACAAGTACAGGTATTTCTGAATATAAGTGTATTTCACCTGAGCTCTCAGGTTGCTTGAAGCCTCTGGTCCTCTGGGTCTCCAAATTGTCCTCATTCACATAAACATCTTCATATGACTTCTTACTGTCACTGAAATCAGCGCTATTATCTTCCATAACTTCTGTATTTGCGTAAATTTCCCCACTCATCTCCATTCTTCTCTTTGCAGTAATCCTGATCTTTCAGTGAAGTAGTTATCAGTCCTTATAGATGCACCTGTACTGGTATTTCAATGTCTAAAACTGCTCTCAGAGTGGCTGCCTGAGGGTCACTGCCTAAGTGACAGGGTGTGTTGCTGTTACATTGAAAGTAAGCCTATTTTCTCTTTTCCTGTCCTTCCTCTATGCTAGATTGACCTCGCCTTATCAACCTAGCCACACTGTCGAGTTCCTTCCCTTGTTCAAGTCCAGGTGATTTTAATTTGTGATTTTCTAATATTTTTTTCCCTATTTGCTCTCTACTGGTTAGTGACTCAGACATTTTGCACCAATACAAGTTAAAAAGCCAGTGGTATTTATTTTTAATTTATGTATTTTTTTATTTTAAAAAAATCACATGTGATTTCCAATTTTCCTTATCCACATGTTTATTTTACAAAATGGTAAAATCTTTGGACATATAAATAGCACAGTTACACAGTAGGTAGTGTTGATTCCTCATAGCTGCAGAGCCTCTGGTATTATTATGCAGTGATTTTATTTTATTTCAGGCTCTACAAATTTCCTCTCACTTCCTAAAAGCATGCCAGCAGGTGCACTGGCTAAGGTGTATGTTAGTGGAACTTGCACTTCACTTCATAGTGCCCGGCTGGTGTGGTGAACACAGTCTTCCACACATACCCTATACAAATGCGGTCTAAATTATAGGCACTGTGAATGTCCAATTTTTGAAAACACCTTTGACTTTTGCGGGCACTCGAAGGCCAAATTCATCAATGGCAGGGGGTAGAGGGCCTTCTGCATAGTTCAGGCCCCGATAATCAATACCAATAATCTGGGGGAATTCCAGATAGGTCTATACAGTTAGGTGAGCCCGGTGGGAACCTGCATGTTCTTCAAGTAGCTCTGGGCAAACCATGAGCCTCTGACTGGGATGGATTGTGATGGGGATGAAGAGGTCTGTCACAGGGGATGTTGACTTTGGGGTCATCACAGGTCCCCTGTCCTATGATGTACTTTGCCTTTTGGTGCCTGATGCGAGCATGTTGCCTGCCAGTGGATCATCTGGCCACAGCACACAACATTCCCTGTCCTGTCGGATGGATCCGACCCTGTAGTTAAATGTAGTTAAGCACCTGGTTTTCTTGGTGTAACTCTCTTAAGCGATTGTCCTGCCAAATAGTTAGCACATATAATTCGCTCAGACTCTCGGGAGGATCACAGGCCATTAACTCATCCTTGACATGCTCCAAAAATCAATGGTTAAAAGCAGGGAACACTTTCCTGGGCTGGGATGATCAAAAGTGGCCCTCAAGTTAGAAATAAAAGACTGGAGCATGGAATGGGGGGTGAGCCTATTTTGCCACACTGCAGTGGCTCATGTCAGTGCCCTCCCAGTCAGGGCTGTGGGGGCCTGATCATGTCTCCCCATGGTGTTGGCTTGGCCTGAGACAATCTCATATAGCTGTTTGATATCTGCTGGATATTGTGATAGCACTGACATTCTGTTATGAGGAGAGTACCCAAGGTGTTATACAGTAGAGGACACAAAACCATTGGCCCGAAGGAGCCCAATATAAATGGAACCAAAATGTGTGAACTCCAATAAATGAATATGCACGGGAGTACTTGTGACAGGTCCTCACCACTTCACTTGCCCAGATCAAGGATCAAGCCAGCACTTTCCAGCTATTGGAGCACTTGTATTAAACCGCTGAGATATAGCTCTCGTGTGTATGTCACTGGTAGTGCTTGTGCATATTGGACAGCACACACAAATGAATTCCCCATAACTAGGGAGGCAGGGAATAGCTTACCCTTTGGGTTAAGTTGTCCCTCAGTAAAGCTCTCCCTAGCTTAGAGGAAATGCCTTTTAATCTTTTAAATCTCTTTAAATCACAACAATTCTCTTTTACTCTCTCTTCTTTTAAATCACTATATTTTCTTTTTTTTTCTCTTTTCTTTTATTTTGTTCAAAAAACCTCTATTGGTCTTATGTGGCACAAAATAATATCAATATAATGCGATGAGCTGTGTCTGCCTTGGGTATTTAAGCAAGGCTCACAGCTGTGGCACGTTTGCCCTGATTGTGGCCACGTCACCATTTGCACTTGTGTGTGTGCACATAGACATAATTATTAACCTAACAGCATACCCTATGCGTTTATGTTCATAATGTAACACTCCTTACACGTTAATTCCTCCAGGAAAGATGTGCAAACTGTGTAACTGTGTCACACTATTAGCTGACATAATGAAGTTACTGAACAATAGATGTTTGTAGCCTATGCATTTTAGCTAGTGTTCTTGATTGACCTGGTCTCTTACTGCCAAACATGTCGGTGATTTTACTGCATTTTGCTGTGTCTGAGGTGAGGGCCTCCATTCATCCATTATCTATACCGCTTTATCCGTCTGGGTCGCGGGGAAGCTGGAGCCAATCCCAGCATGTTCGGGCGAGAGG
>JAQQZX010073792.1:0-12195 GCA_030068355.1 Notoglanidium maculatum | reverse complement strand
AGCAGGATCGGTGTATGCAAGCCACTTTTATAGCATGCTGAGACAGCATCAAGCTCATTCAGACCTGCCCAGACATGTCTAGGATGTCAAATTCCACAGAACAGCTTCCAACCTGGCCTGATTCCATGCCTGTACATGCCCAGGCTGCACAAACCGTTGTTGATAAGTCACTTACGGGAGCAAAAATGTTTAGATACAAATATAGGAAAAAATCATGACAAAATTGAAGATTTCTCTGAAACAGTACATGATGGGTAAATTTTGATGTTATATTTGTGATCAGCACCCAAAAATCTATAAGAAACACCCAACAGTGTTCAAGAAGCAAAAACTTTGTTGTGCAGTGTTTTTGTCCCTCCTAAGTCCCATAGAATGGACAAATCAGAGACATTAAGAGCACATGACTTTTTAGGGAAGAGTCACACTCAGGCCCAGAGGAGTTAGGATTCCTGACATGATTGCAACATGATGCAAGACTCCAAAATAATTCAGTAAATATGCATGTTACATTTTTCATTACTTCCTGTAGCAATTAGAATGATTAGAGATATTGATTGGTTCATGGGGTCACTGAATGTGTAATGCCCTAGACCCCCTAATCCAAAAGTCAATAATGACTATTAAAAGTAATATACAGGGACATCCACAGATACCACACCTGGTCTAATTCACTTTTTCACAATGTTATTGTTACTGTTTAACAGTAGTATCATTGTAAATGGTGTTTATATTGTAAAAATGAGATTTTCAAGTCTGTTACTTATAGAGTACAGAGATGTGGTCGAAGCTTCAATACAGAAATGCCACCCTTGAGTACACCCTTGAGAAAAATAAAACAAGAAAAAAAGGCTAAATCTAGAACCCTTAGAGGTTCTTTTACTTGTCCATCTTGGGGAACATAAAAGAATGTTTTTCTGTTACAGAGGGGTTTGGAAGCTAAGAACCGTTACCTATTGTGAAGCAACAAATGTTGAACAAGTTATGTGGGAGGTGGGCGAGACCTCAATCATACTCAAGAATGAAACTTGTGGGACAAAAATCATATTCATTAATGTCAGGGGTCAACAATACTTGACTAGTTGTACTAGTTGTGATTATACTTAAGTATTATTTTTGGCATATTTATACTGTATTTGAGTATTATTGAAATTTAATACTTTTACTCTTTTTAGATACTTTTCCAAGAAAAAAAAACCCTTTATTTTTACTCCTTAGATTTTTATTTCAATCTTCAAGGAACTCTCAAAGGTCTCTTCTTCTCTCATCCAGCCAATGACTATATGCTACATATTAATAGTATGGGCTCAGTTTAGCATCCAATAGAATTAATCATACCAGAAAAGAAAACAATCAGGAATAGAGCCAACTCATCAGCACCTATGACTTTCTCATGATACAGAATAGGGTTAGCACTATAATGATCCATGTAAATTTGAAGATGGATAAGCCACCAGACCGCAGTGTGGAAGGATAAATGCCCCAGGCCTTTCCTGAGTAAAATGTTTCAATATGCTGGAGTAATCAAAGACTCGTTAAAAAAAGAGGTGTCTCCTTGACCTCTCTAAAAGTTTTGGACGGCATCTAATTTAAAAAAGTATATTACATTTCATTAATTTGCTAACACAAGCTGGTTATATTTTACTAAGTTAGTCTGTTTTCTTTGATAATGTCACATTAGCCTAGCTAGTAGCTAACATAATTGGCTAGGGGCAAGCCATATTCTATCTAATGGTAAATACCATTATACACAATACTGCAAACTTCCAAAATGTTGCAAAGTTGCTATTGACCAAAATGATCTATTATATAATAGGTTTAGATAAGTAATAAAAGTTACTTTTCACATGAAACCATGACAGCAACTTAATTTCGTAAATTAAAAACATCTACCGTCTTAATACTGATTAACATGAACATGCAGTGGTCCTTATTAATTGCCTGGACAAGGTTGTAAAATAGAACCAACTAAATTCCTTAGAAAATATCACTAGCAGATACAAAAAAGCCTAGCAGTAAATAGTGCACATCTCTAAATGAGATTATGAAGTATGAACAGATACTGTTGTATGTATGAAGTATGAACAGATGACAGGGGCAGAATTCACACACCACAATGACAATGTTGCAAATTCAACCTCTTGTTTGAAGAGATAATGTGTTCTGAACTACGGAGTCCCTAAAGGGATGTGGGCAAACAAAAAAAAGAATATTTTTGTTTGTCCACATCACTTAAAAGGCTCTGTAGTAAACAGATACAAACAGGCCAATTGCGGGTTTGTTTTAAGCTAGTACAAATGAGAGGTTTTTACTTTCATGCAATATGGGCTCGAGCCAACTATAGAAATAGGAGGTGCACTATTCTGTACAAACACAAAAGAAATATGCCTTTATTTATAGACCCACCACTCCATGTAACTCATGCAGCCCACACACTGCAGAGACCAGAAGGTTGGTCTCTCCAAAATATAAGCAATTATATCATTTTTGCAAAATTAATGTGCAGTTATTGTGCATGTTTTATGTTGTTCTTAAATGAATGTTCCATTGTTATTATAAAATCTTGAAAATCTATGAAATCTATGAAAAGAACTCCATCTAGACTAGCAGCAGCACTCCATCCGAGCCTCTTGTAGATTCCGATGGAGTGTCCAGAAAACTTTTCTGATCTTTCTAGTATGTAACAAAGTCAAAATACTAAATAGAATAAAATTGTATTAGACAGCAATTGTTGCCAGTTATAATCAGTAGTGCCCTGATGACAAATTTTCATTTTTTGAAAGACAGTTCCTTAGCTTACTCAGTCACATTAAATAGAAAGCTTGCCAGAAAATTCCATGAGGCATCTGGTTGAGACCAGTTATGAACTTCAGTAAAGTAGCTGTGGTTGAGGAACTAACAGCTGTTGAACATAAAGTTATGTTCTGCATATGGCTATTTGTCATTCTAATTTATGAACGAAAATTCATTTAATATCCCTACAACTCTGTTTTTTCCCCAGTATATCAGGGGGTTCACATAAAAAGGACCATCCACTTAGGCTTCCCAAATTAAATCCAATTATAGCTGGAGAACAAAAAATTTGGAGCATTAGACAAATAAATATACAGACCCAGATAGGCACTGTGTTACACTTGTAGTCCAGAAGCATCAGCAGATGCATTTATACGTCTGGATTTTTGTACCGGTAATATTGTAAGCTATATATCTATTTTTTAATGATTGAATTGTTTATTTTAAATGTTTGAAATCTGCTCTGGTAATCTCATGCATTCTGATAAGTCTAACTTTCACATGGGAACATGCCTTTTCTTTGATGGTGTGATCCCAGAAGAGATTCAAACATACCATGTCTGACATACCAGTGGGTTTGCTTCAGACTGAGAGGTCAAATAAATTTTGTCCGTCATAATGAGGCAGATAGAATGGACAAATCAGAGACACTAAGAGCACATGCCCTTGTAGGGAAGTGTCACACTCCGCAGGCCCAGAGGAGTTAGCATTCCTGACATGATTGCAACATGATGCAAGTCTCCATAAATATTCAATAAACATGCATGTTTCATTTCACACTACTTCCACCTTTCTACAGCAATTAGAATGATTTAACTGAATAAGAGCATATAGATTGGTTCATGGAGTCACTTAATGTGTAATGCCCTAGGCAAAAATACCATTCTTATCTGTTTTAATTTATGTACCGAGGGAAAATTAGGCTGAGATTTAAGAACATTAGGAGTAAGCAGAGTCAGAAAACTGTTTCTGGACTCACACCAACTATCCTTCTTTTGACATGACACAAAAGTGATATGATTGGATGTATCATCATTATAATGACAAATGTAATAAATGTACATTTAGTAAAAAAAAAACTTCCCACAGTTTTTGTGGTGTCTAGAAAAAGAAAATTCTATCGATATGACAGCATGCAGACATTTTCATAGTAGTAGTAGTAGCAATAGAAATAGGATTTGTCACTACGCAGGATGTGTGTCGGAGATGAGAATACAGTACCTGCAGATGAGTGTGAGGGAGCCTCCAGCATGCTGCAGGTGTGTGTCTTTAGGAGGATGCAGCTGTGGATGTAACACAATCCCTGCAGGAAACACAACGCAGCCAAGGGACTCAGTAACAGTATGCCTCTACTACTAGCATTCCTACCACTTACAGCCATAGTAACTATGCAGATGAGTCAGCCGTGGCCTAAAGGCTAGAGGACCGAAAGGTCGCTGGTTCGATTCCTGGATGCGAATAAACATCAAAAATGAACAACAAAAATGTGAATGAACATCAAGTTCAAGTTCAAGTGTATTTATTGTCATTTCAATGTATACATGTGGTACAGTGTACAGTGAAACGAGACAACGTTTCTCGAGGATCAAGGTGCTAAAGGATCACTTTCCCTTCCCTCTGCATCCACGGCTGAAGTGCCCTTGAGCAAGGCACCTAACCCCAAAAACTGCTCCCCGGGCGCTGTAGAGCTGCCCAGTGCTCCGGGTATGTGTTCACTGGTTGTATGGGTTAAATGCAGAGGAAACATTTCACTGCATGTTGTACCATGTATGATTGTGTATGTGACAAATAGAATTTGATTTGAATTTGAATTTGAATTTGAATAAGACAGTTCAATAGCATTTTATTTCCAGAGACCACAATCTAATTAGGCTTTAGTAACTGCAATTTCCAGAAAGTAAAACAACTGATGGTTATATAATTAACTTCATTATACTATATAGCAAAACATATTTTTGTTACAATTTATTCTGAATGTCAGTAGATATGTTTCAAGATTATCTATGAGAAATCTAACTTGTGACCTGTGGATGGGTAAGAACAGTTCTATGCAGGACAGTTATCAGACTCAGGCAAAATATCACAGATTGACCGGTTGCCTTACCTTTTACAAAAAGTGTGCAGCTTATCTTCCTGTGAAGCCCACTTTTCTGGCTGGATAAAGCAATGGTAAAGACCCCTGCATCCTTTTCTTTCACTTCCTTGATGATATGGTCATTGCCCATTACCTCATAGCATAAGGAGGTGTTTACAGGGAAGCCATCATTGTACCTGTGAAAATTTGTTCCAGGAAAATACGGAGAACCTCTAATTCACATATTCTGATTTTTCAAGGCATTAGGGTTTGCTGTTCATTTATTAAACAATTTTATGAACTTACCACAACTCTTTGTCTGGTGCATGCAGAGCATTGACCTGTGGTTTAAAGTCCCACCTATTACTTTCTTGAACAGGGGCAACTGTATGTGTTTCATGGGTCACGTTGAGGAACGGACGCTCTACAAAGAGTGACAAAACAAAGTCAGATTTCTCATTTACTAAAACTATAGTAAATGCAATAGGATAGAATCTATCCATCACATACTCACCATGTACAATGACCGTGACTGAAGTGTGCATCATAGAGCCATCTAGTGTTGCTGTGCAAATGTAAATGCCACTGTCCTCCACAGTCACATTGGGTATAACTAGTTGGCTGCTCATTACAATGACCTTTTTAGGGTCACTCCTTCTCCTGTAAGTGTTGTGAGTCCTACTGATCTGGCATACAGACAAGCAAATCATTTGTGGTCATTACTTTACCCAACCTTGTAAATTTATATATAACCAATAAAAACTCAATATTATACACTATATAAGGTCAAAAGTATGTGGACCCTGAGTTTTGAACATCCCATTCCAAAACCATAGGCATTAATATAGCATTGTTCCCCCTTTGCTGCTATAAAGGCTCTTCTAGAGCCAATTGTGTGCTTCCAACAATGTGGCAACAGTTTTTCACCACAGCCATGTGTGGGTCTTCATTTCCTTTCACTGGAACTAAGGCACTCAAGCCTGTTCCAGCATGACAATGCCTCTGTGTACAAAGTGAGATCTTTTTAAAGGCAGAGTTTGCTGAGGTTGGTGTGGAAGGACTTAAGTTCAACAAGTGCCCACATACTTTTGGCCATATAATGTATGTGGGACAAAAGGTCTCAAGATCTCTTCTACAAACACAGACTGTTTTTCATGATGCATAAATAATTGCTTTTGTTTTAGCATAAAAACTTACAGGGCTGTTTTGGAATTTCCAATCAAATTCAATCTTGCCATTGAATGTCTTGTTTCCTGAACAGGTAAGGGCCAGGGTGTCTCCAACCAGGACTCTTGGATGCACAGGAGTGATCTGTACATCTTCGAGAACATTCCCTATACAGAACACAATGTTGGGCAACACATTAATGTATACTGTTATACATTAAACCTTACAAATAGAGATGCTGACTCAATAATTCTTGCATTTGACCACTTTATATTTGAGAACATGTTAAAAAGCACTCACTACGATGTTGTAAGTGGAAGCTTGTTGCGACTTGTTTGCCATTCACGTTTGTAGCACATGTGATCATGTTGTAGCTCTTGTGAGAACCCAGTGGAATCCTAAAACCCACTTTTGGATCCCATGACATGCGTGCTTTGACAGAGTCCTTCATGGGAGGATGCTAAAAAAAGATCAGTCTTGAGGTCATCCACTGGTTCATTTTCTATGAAACTGAGTTTAATTTCAACTGAAATTGATATATGATATGGCCAAATCACATGTAAAGCAATTAAGATCTATGGGACTTTGTCTATGTGGTAACATGTAAAACATTTCTGTAGTATCATTTCACATCTTTTGTTTATTAGTTTTCTTTTGTTCTATGATGATGTTAGAAAAAGAGGCAAGGAAGGAAATGGGTAGAATGAATGCCACAGATGTTCCAACAGCAGGAAGGTCACACAGCAATCTGTAACATCTAACGGAGAAGTATTTGTCCATGGCAAATAAGCACTGGGTACATCTTAATAGCACATAGACAATATGATCACACAGGAAAATGCATCATGATTTGAGATTATCAACCTCCTTGACTTCTCTTGGCCAGCTGTTTTTTGTACTTATATTGCATGACAATCATTTAAAAAATGGTGGTTATATTTATAGTCAATGTCTTCTATTTTGCATGGAAAAAGTCTACGACCTCCTTCCTGTCCATAAAGTAAATAGAGTGTGGCTCCAAAACCCGTCTTATGATTCCCTGCACCTTTGTCAATGTAGCTGTATCCAAATGCTCCAGAAAAGGTCTGAAGTATGTAAAAAAAAAAAGGTCTGGAAAATGCTTACCTTCCCATACATCTTTAAAAGCCTTGTTGTAATAAACTCACTGTAATAAATTGCATTCACTGTCAACATGTTAATTGCAAGCAGTTAGGAACATATAAGTTGGAAAAAGTACTCATACTGCAATCACTTATTGCAATTAATGACACCCAAACCATCTTATATTGATTCAAGATGACAAAACTTCTTTTAAAGTCTTAATATATGGCTTCACACTGTATGAAATAGCAAGGTGAGAAAAAAAACTCACTGTTTCCAAAGTAACATTTTGACTAGGAGATGTTGTCCTGCAAGGGATCTCCAGAATTTTTTCATGTTTGTGCCAAAAAAGGATTGTTGGATTCATGGAGGTCTCCAGGAATGGATGATGATGATCTGCACATAAAATATACATATGTATATTATTAAGTTTGTAGGTACCCAGTAAATTTGCCAGAGTAAATTTTACTCAAAGTGAAGAAGATTTTACTCTTCGTAAATAACATTCGGTCACTCTCTTTTAAAAAAAAGTGTAAAAAATTTCTGTAATTTTGATCTCTCCCAACTAACATATTTTACTCTGTACACTCCAAACAGAGCAAAAACAACCATTTTTTGAGGAAAATATTTTTAACTCTGGAAAAACTACTCCATTTTTTTTTAATGTATATGTATTTATGCATATGTAACTATCTAACTGGATTAGATATCTGCTGAGATTTCTAGCACACACTGCTACTATGACACTCAATAAGACACAGGAAAAACAGGAGCCCAAGCAGGAAATAATATTTAATGACCAGTGCTTCCAATACAATCATGCTCTGCTTCCATCTCCCAAAACGTATCCAGCCCTGTACAAATACTATTTTGTCCTGGCATCTTTCTCTCTCTGTCCCTAAACAGCTGAGTTCTGTCTGCCTAATTTGATATAATAAATGTCTTTTCTGTGTGTGATCATAAATATGTTATTACAAAATAGCTTCACTGCCAGGTTGGCTGTTTCATGTTTTTGTTAAACCTCAAAGAAGTGCACAATGGAGCCACACATTACATATTTCAAAGCACTGGACATATTCCACAATTGGTATCACACAGTCTCTTACTGAAAAAATATCAGGAACTAATATTGTGCTGGGATCTGCCGGCCTTGTAAATGCTGCAATTGTTGGAACATTTCATTCTAAAGACATGGCTTTTTTGCCACAAGGACTTTTAACAAAAAATTGTAGCAAACAAAAACAGCATAAAATAAATAAAAATTATGAATACATGAGAAAAAAGATTAAACTAATTTTTTCATTAAAAGACTGAATATAATGATGTTGATAATCCATGCTCACAGCAATAATAGAGAAGTTTCTGGGAGTCTCTGAGCTCTGAATAGTTTCTAAGCCTACAAATAATGATCATCCTAATTATATCTTCTTTAGTCTAATCTGGTGTATTCCAGGAAAAAGTAAATGAATGAGACACCTAAAACTCATAACTCACCTTTGACAAAGACATATGTGGAGCTCCCATGTTCTCTGGAATTATTGTGACTGCAAGTGTAGTATCCTGTGTCTGTGTACTTCAGGCTGTGTATCACCAGCTTGCTGCAGTTTGCAGTTATCTCACACAGTTCAACTTGGACACCTTCAGAATCCAGATTCCTACTAGCAAGCTTCCACTGTAGCTGGGTAGACCCCCTAATCCAAAAATCAATAATGACTATTAAGAATAACATATAGGAACATCCTGAGATAACACAGATATTCAAAGGTTCTATTCATTTATTTTAACTGCCACACTATATATTCATATTCATACCATTTCCAATCCATATACAGTATCTATGATATTTAATGATTTACTGGCTTATATTGAAATATTTCAAATTTCTAATGTATTCTGCTAAGTTTGATTTTCGCATGGGAAAGTGACTTTTCTTGGATGGCGTGTTTCAGCAACACATTTTCCAAACAAGATCAAGATCATTTTTCAAACAGAGCTCAGAAGAGTATCAACCATCAAATGTCTGACATACCAATGGGTTTGCCTCCAGACTGAGAGGTCAAACAAATTTTTGTTCCTCATAATGAGGCAGATAGAATGGAAAATCAGAGACATTTAGAGCACATGACCTTTTAGGGAAGAGTCAAACTCAGGCCCAGAGGAGTTACAAATAAGTAAAGTTAGCATTCCTGACATGATTGCAACATGATGCAAGTATCCATAAATATTCAATAAATATGCATGTTTCATGTTTATACTTTCTCTACCAATTAGAATGATTTAAACAAATGGGATAATGATTGGTTCATGGAGTCATTGAATGTGTAATACCCTAGTCAGAAACACCATTCTTATCTGTTTCAATTTACATGCTGAGTGTAAATTTGGCTGAGATTTAAGATCATTAAGAGTAAGCAGAGTTTAAAAAAATGTTTCTGGTCTCACACTGACCATCCTTCTTCTGAATTGGGCCTGAATCTCCTCTGAAGCAATACAAGAAACAAAAATGATGAATCGTCCTTATAATCATAGATATATTGAGTAACATTTTGTCAAAAATATCCCATAATTTCTATGGGGGTCAGAGAAATTAAAATTCTTTAGACATGACAGCACACAGATGTTTGTGTGCTACTATTAAAACAATAGTGGTGGTAGTAGTAGTAGTAATAGGATTTGCAGAATGTGTGTCTAAGATGAGAATTAAGTACCTGCAGATGAGTATGAGGGAGCCTCCAGCATGTAGCAGGTGTGTGTCTTTGGAAGGATGCAGCTGTGGGTCTAGCACCATTCCTGCAGGAAACACAACACAGCCAAGATATTCTACTGACAGCACTACAATTGTAATGAGTGTAGGTACTGAATTTTTCACTTTGAATCATTTGTGTATGTGTGCACAAAACTAGAAATGTCATTTTAGTCATTCAGTCATTTTACCTCAGAGTCTCCTTTTCAGTACATAACAAACCTATCTCTACCTATTCTCTATGTGCTATTATTATTTATGTGTGGAAAATACAGAAATATTTTTAAACTGGAGTATTGCAGTTTGGGTGGCATGGTGGTGCAGTGGTTAGCACAGTCGCCTCACAGCAAGAAGGTCCTGGGTTCGATCCCCGGATCACCCAGGGTGCCTTTCTGTTTGGAGTTTGCGTGTTCTACCCGTGCAAGCGTGGGTTTCCTCCGGGGACTCCGGTTTCCTCCCACAGTCCAAAGACATGCAGATTAGGTCAACTGGTCAACTCTAAAGTGCCCATAGGTGTGAATGCGAACGTGTGTGGCTGTTTGTCTCTGTGTTGGCCCTGTGGTCGACTGGTGACCTGCCCAGGGTATACCCCGCATGTCGCCCCGTGTCTGCTGAGATTGGCTCCAGCTTCCCCTGTGACCCAGATAGATAAAGCGGTATAGATAATGAATGGATGGATGGAATTACAGTTTGTGTGTGGTCAGTTAAAAAATCTGTTGGGAGCATTAAGACATGCTGAGGATAGGAAGCACTGTTGGGTCATGTCCATTTTGACTGTACTTCTTAAAAAGCATGTTCATTGTGCTTTTTTGTTATGCAAAAGATTCTTAATTTAATTTGCCATGGAGTGGGTATAGGGACAGTATGTTAAGTTTGTCAGATAAGAAAAACTGCAGTGTTGCACAATGTTTCCAGTTCCTAATAGGGGTTACCATCAGTCTCGGTTTCTCTCTTTCTCTTTCTCCAAAGTACACACACTCTCAGTACTTCCCTATTTCCCCTATATTTATAAAATGCTTCATCAGACTGAACCAATAAGCATATAAACCTGACTTTCAATCTCTGCACCCTATTTCAGTCTTGCACACCTGCAAACACACAAACGTACAAAACCAATTAAATCTGTCCTGTACATTGTGAAAGTAAGTACAAAAGCACAGCTGCATTGAAAGAATGAACTTACCCACCAATGCTGTTACTTAATATGAACTTCCTCCCAGTCTGCTATAACATCATTGTTGTTTTATGCTCCAAGGTTAGTTAAAGGGAAGGGATTTTACTTGTGCCCCCACCTCTCTTAGACTGATTCTGGCCATCTACCCAAAACTTTTACCTTATATAGCCTATAGTATAATTACAGTATAAATACAGTATAGTAATAAGTGTAACTTGCTCAGCTGAAAGGTATCACTTTTCTTATTGCAAAACATTTCTGTATTCCCTCACCACTTTTATGGTATTCCGTGTATAATTAGGACTGTTTATTCCATGTATTAATTGTTGGACTGTTTTGTTAGTTTAGGAGTGCAGATGTCATGCCATTTCATGTTGTTTAAAAAAAAAAAAAAGCTCCACTACATAGATGCAACACTATGTGCCAGCAAAGTTTATGAAATGAAAATAGTTAAATAAAATACTAACACTGCAGCTTGCATCAGTAAAATGTTTAATTCCAATGGCAGTAACCCAGCTAATACCCCAGCTCCTTGTCATTTGTCATTTGTAATTCATTGCAGGATTTCCTATTAAAACCCTATGAAAAAAATTCTCATTAAAAGTTATAGTGCATTAAGTTGTAAGTGACAGTGAGGAAAAGATCTGTAGTATAAATACAGTTTAATTTTGGTCTCAGCAATGAGATGTGCTAGTAGGTTAAGTCTGCATCATTCCTTTTATATTGGTGTCAGCTGGTAATTATGTACAGGGGGAGTTCCACACAAAATACACACACTCCCTCTCCCATAAGTACGCTCTCACAGATGTGGACCTGCATGCATAAACTGGTGAAACCCAGCACTTAAAGTCCACAAACGCTTGGTGCTCATCCCCACAGCTGGTCTGTTCAGCAGGGCCCCCAGCAGTACTTAAAAAGAGTTCTTTCTTAAAAATTTCCATGATATCTTTCTCTCTGCACCCACATGTCCCCTTCTTCTAGCCCCACCTGCCCCAGCCCCCTGCCCAGCAGCTTCGCCCTCTCTTCAACAGCTGTGGCAATGCATTCCTCAGAACAGTGTCTGAAAAATGCCAGAAATAGAGTTTGCCTGGATCTTGTAGCATTTTTACAAATGATAATGAGATTACTGGTTTTATAAAATTATAT
>JAQQZX010073762.1:0-12199 GCA_030068355.1 Notoglanidium maculatum | reverse complement strand
AGAGAGAGAGAGAGAGAGAGAGCGCGCGCGCGAGTGAGAGAGAGATGCAGAAAGCGAGAGAGAGAGAGAGAGAGAGACAGACAGAGAGAGAGAGACAGACAGAGAGTGAGAGACAGAGAGGCACTGAACACAATGCCACAAAACCAAGAGTGTGAGTGTGTGTAGGAGGTGGAAAAAAACATCAAAGTAAAAACGAGCATGCAGGTGTAGAACTGAGTTTTTTGCTGAATCTGCATGCTGGTGCTCGATCCCATACTGAATATTTGCTAAAAGTCTGAGACACATTACTCACACTGACACTCCTGTACATCTGATATAAACACAATTACAACAAGTCATCCTTTTATAACACTAATACACAGAGCATCTGGATTTATCCCTGCTACATAGTGGTGGAATGCGTTATGAGCGTATAAACACCACACACAGCTAAGAGCTTTAATTTACCTCCCAGTCAACCCAGATAACCCACATATTACAGCCCTAGTGTGCAGCACTTCCCAAAAGTAAATTTAAAGTACTATCCAGTAACAACCACCATCGCCAAACGCTCACGTTAAATAAACTCCCAGTTTATCATAGTCCTTTTTGCAAACACTTTTAAGTGTTTACATCATACAGGCTTCATGGGTGTGGTTTGGACACAGGCTTATGAAAAAAAAAAAAATTCACTGGAAGAGAACTGGATCTTCTGCATGTCAAGGGATGATACGTCTTTAAAAATATTCGGCATATCATCCAATGAGAAGTACCTCTTGCAGCTGTGGTTCCTTCTTCTTTGCTGACATGTTCAGGAGTTTCTCCAAAGACGTGTAGTACTTCTCTGTTTCCTTCTCATATCTCTTCCTCTCTGCCTAAAAACAGACCAATAAAAACTTGCTATTTTTGACACCATGATGGAAACAGTGTTGACGGAAGAGCTGCCAACATGAGGAAGAAAAAAAAAGGAATTAAATGAAGTACCTTAGCTGAACCCAGCTGCTCTTTCCGAAACTTCTCCAGAGGCTTCATCAGTGTCTCTGTGATGTTTGCCATCTGTAGAAGGTACATTACATTACATTACAACTGTGAAACGGTACATTCTAAAGCCAACGTGTGCATCACATGGACTGTATCACTGATATACACACTTAGACTGTTTAGTAATCAGTGTCAAAGATGTTTCTCCAATTACTTTTATATTTCAGCTGCTATTATGCAAAATGTCATTCTCATGAGCAGATTTCATCCAGCTCTCCTTTAGCTTTCATTAATTTTTTTCGGCCCCCAAAATCTTGGCAGGATTTCACTATTAATCAAAATGCATCCCAATACTTTTCACATTTTCTGGCATCAACTGAGGCAGCAGTTCCTTTTTCCTCCAAACAGGAAAACAGTACATTTAAATAAATGGAAACAAATGTGTATTCTTGAAAAACATATTACTTTTAATTTGCTCTCCGTCCACAGGGACTACCTCTAACCAAACAAGAGAGACAGTTGCTGAGCTGAACAAATCAGGTAATGGACATAATAACACACTTACAGTTAAAAATACCATTAAGCATAATTAAGGGCCACAACAATAACTTCATCTTTTCACATGACTCTTATCCTGTGGGAATAGAGTTTTAGCACATTTCCAAGAACTCTTTTGTACTCTACCTAGAATAAGTACAGGCCAAATTTAAAAACACTGACTATATTCATAGCCTGAGACTTGTCAGAGAAGTGCTGTTTCTGTACCCTACTTTATTTTTATGTAAATGTCATGGTATGGACATGAAGCCTAATCATCAGGATCATCTTTCAGACACAAACAATAACAGCAGGTAATTATAATAAAGGTCAAAGCAGTGAGATTACACTGAAGATATGAGCTGTGTCTGTGTAGGATTACAATATGGCTTGTGAATGCAGTATTTATTCAGACATTCAAATTAGAGCTGCGCACAGGACTGTTGATGGCCCCACATCCTACCCAGTGCCAAAGAAAATCTGACAAATCCCATCCACTCAAGCAGACACTCTTGGCCTATTCCATCCACTCCTCAGACACTCTTGACCAATCCTGCATGCTCCTGCAAACACTCTTGACCAATCCTGCATGCTCCAGCCAATCCCATCCTCTCATACAGACACTCTTGATCAAGCCCACCTACTGCTGTAGACACTCTTGAACAGTCCTGCAAGTTCCTGCAGACACTTTTGACCAATTCCACTTGCTCTTGCAAACACACTCGACCAATCCTGTCTGCTCCTGCAAACTCAACCAATCCTGTCCCCTCCTGCAGACACTCTTGACCAAGCTCACTCGCTCTTGCAAATACACTTGAACAATCCTGTCCCTGCAGATGACACTTTTGGCCAATCCGGTCCTCTCCTGCAGACATGCTTGTCCAATACTGTCTGCTCTTGCAAACACTCAACCAATCTGGTCCCCTGGTGCTGACACTCTTGACCAATCCTGCGCGCTCCTGCAAACAATCTTGAACAATCCCATCCACTCCTGAAGACTGCTTTTAACCACTCCCATCTGCTCCTGCAGGCACTCTTGACCAATCCAGTCCACTCCTGCAGACACTCTTGACTAATTCCACTTGCCCCAGTGGACATTCTTGACTAATCCCACTTACCCCAGTGGACACTCTTGACTAATCCCACTTGCCCCAGCAGGCATTCTTGACTAATCCGACTTGCCCCAGCGGACACACTTGACTAATCCTACTTGCTCCTGCAGATACTCTTGACTAACCCTGTTTGCTCCGGCAGACACTCTTGATCAATCCTGTCCTGCATATTCTCTTTATTAATCCTGTCCAGTCCTTCAGACATTCTTTATCACCCCTTTAACACTCTTGACCAATCCCTCCTTCACTTGCAGACTCTCTTGTCCAATCTTGTCTACTCCTACAGACTCTACTGACCAATACCACTTGCACGTGAAGATTTCTGATCAATCCCATGCTGCAGATACTCTTGATCAGTCCTGTCCACCACCACAAAACGTTTGATGAATGATGCTCACTCCAATTATTAGTGTTTGAACCAACCCACAACTTGGCTCGTTCTATTTTTCAAAAGATAATCAAGTTTGCAACTTAAACCAGCATTATGTGGATAAAGCAGTTACTGACATTTATTCAGCGCTTTTCAATAGATTTCAAATCCATCTTCACCCAAGTGTGAACCTCCTGGCAGAAGCAACCAGGTTTCTGGCTGAAATATCCTGGCAGTTGGCAAAACGGTACCAGGAATCACAAACGGATACCTCACTATTAAACTGGATGATTTCAATGCTAGAAAATGTTTTTGTAGCTGTAAGGGGTTTTCACACAGCACATGACAAATCACTCTAAGCTCCACCTCAGCTTGCATCTCTCTTATCTGAACGTGGTTCTCAAAAGCACAAGCTATGTGCCACATTTTTTTCCGGTATGAACAGAACATGTACAATGTACAGACATGCTCATTTCTGTAATCTCTCAATCATTATACATAGTCCATATCCAGACAACAAACAGGACTACAGATATAGTATATATTTAGTGTTCACAAGACCAACATTAACCTGATTAGAAAGCAAACTTGCATTAATGATCTTTAGGATTTTAAGAAACAAACATTGCCCAAATGTTGACCATTCAACTTTCCATTCAAATTTGTACAACTTGCATAACTTTTTAGTTGTCTTTCCCACCCCCGATCCATTTTCTTTTTCTGTCTCTCCCTGTTTCAGCAAGTCCAAGCCTGCACACCCTGCCTGAGATTTGCTGCTCCGTCGTACTGCATGACATCATCCCTCCGCTGTGTTGTGATTGGGTGGAGGCCCGGATCTGTCTTCAAAACAAGCCAGCTGGTGTGAATTTAGTTTTGGGCAGGGGCAGCGCTGGCTTTACTGTGGTTACTGAACACTAAAATGACACATTCAGGCCACGAGCACACTGTAATGAAATAGTCCAAATCAAAATCAAATCCAGCTCAGCAATATAAATGCAGAACACACACAGAGACTTAATAAGGGTTATAAAGAAATACAGAGCCATATAACTTGGCATCTCTATATAAGACAGAACCATTACACAAGTGGCTGTCAAAACTCGCCACATCAGTATAACTACAACAATCAACTGTTTTGTTTGTTAAAATTTTTTTTGTGGTCTAACCCAAAAAATATCTGCTGCACAAGAATTTGGGATGAGACATGACCTGCTGCTAACGCTAACACCGACTCATGCTTTTGCAAGCCTGGATTCAGTAGAGAATCACCCCAGCCTGAAGCAAATAACCAACACCAAACCAAAACAACCCACTTCCTGTGGAAATCTCTGTGTGCCCACTCACGTGTGTGTGTGTGTCATTGCCATAGAGTAACAAAGCAGCTAAGTAAGTGTTCACCTAAGACATGAACTGGAACTGCCATTCTCACTGTACATGGATAAACATGATTCATTTCATCAACTTCATTCATCTTCATTAAGCACTTTATCTTGGTCAGGGTCCTGGTGGATCCGGAGCCTGTCCTGGGAATAATGGGAATGGGAAAACACCCTGGATGAGACGCCAGTCCTTTAAAGGACACATCCCTAATTTGCTTCACTATCAGCTTTGAAGTTATAAAGCCATGTTTGATAAATGGTATCTAAAAACAGTGGATAGGAAACGAACACACGCCCTTTCAATGTTTTTAACACTTTGTTGTGTCAGGATCTGTAAACGTTATAGATATAAATGTCTTCCCTGATCCAAATCTGATATTTAATCATTTCTTAAAGTAAGTACCAATACTTTGTATTCTATAATTGTATTCTACTATTGTCTTCTTGCATAGCTCTCCACAAGGTTGGCACACATGGATAAGGAGATTGTCCCGTATTCCTCTCTGTAGAAGCTGTGAGAAGGGAGTCGGTTTTTGTTGTTGGACAGCAGCCTTCATGTCTTTCCAAAGATTTTCAATTGGATTTAGGTCAATGCCAGCCCATCCACCTTATCCTAGCAACCATGACTCCATCCAGCTTCCCCTCAATCTTGATTAGTTCCTCAGCCCTGAAGATGACAAACATCCTCACAAGATTATACTACCATCACCATGATTCACAGTTGGGATGGTGCTGTTGTGGTGATGTACATGCCAAAAAGTTCTGCTTTGGTTTCATCAGGACACAATACCTTCTGCCGGTTTGTTGAAGGATCCTTCAAGTGTCTTCGTGCAAACTTTATATCTCCCCCAGGAGGCACCTATTAAACAAAGGCTTTCTTCCTGATATGTACAAAACCTTTAACGTGTATGTAAAGTTATTTTCGTGATGTGTTTGTGAGGTAAAAAAAATTATTTTGTGGTAATTTGGAATATAAAACTGTTATTTTATTGACCAACCATTTGTTTGGTACAAACAATTTCTTACAGCACAAATAAGCACAAGGGCACCACGGTGATCACCGGTCGGATCCTGACCTCAGCTGTTTCACATGTGCTCTCTGTATCTGCGTGGGCTTCCTCCGAATAATATGGTTTCCTCCATAATCCCTAAAACATGCTAATAGATGAATTTGCTATGCTAAATTACACGCCG
Source organism: Notoglanidium maculatum (assembly GCA_030068355.1). Classification (NCBI taxonomy): domain Eukaryota; kingdom Metazoa; phylum Chordata; class Actinopteri; order Siluriformes; family Auchenoglanididae; genus Notoglanidium; species Notoglanidium maculatum. The sequence goes on along the minus strand of JAQQZX010073762.1, from coordinate 6,647 downwards.
TTACTCTCATGTATATCCGCTTTGCGTCTAGTGTTCCAGGGCTAGGCTCCGTATCCGTGGCAACCCTGTCAGGATAAATGCTTACTAAAGATGAATACAATGAACAAACAAACGTTAAAAAGTTTATATATTTCTTGTTATGTATCATGCTACCTTCGCATTCACAGAGCTCTTCCTTCACTGTGACACAATGAATTTTTCTAAAGCGATTTTTTAAAAATCCAGAATTACACATTTTAAAACTTTTATTTTATATGTGAAGCAGTTAATGAAGGTAACAACATTTCTGCATCACATTCATCTCTTTTTGTGTGTGTGTGCGCATATTTAGGCACAGCATCAGATTGAGTGAGGGGAACACCTACCATCAGCTCCCTCTGGTCCTCCAGGTTTCTGAGGAAGGCAGAAAACTCCTGTAAAGACTCGTCTGCAACACAAAAACAACAACAAAACATAAACAAGAGACAGCCTGAGAAACAGTTTCATGGGATTTTCCCTCCTAAGCCTTGTTGTTGTTGTTGTCAGTAATTTCACACCTCCAGCTCTACATGACTTCAGCCACTCAGCCACAGTTACCTCAACCGCCTCGCCTGTGACACGGGTCAAAAAGCAACACAGCACAACATGGCAACCCAAACGTCTGACTGCAGGAATCACAGTAGGGTGCATCTGCTAAAGGAAACTGAAAGTGATCAACAGCTAGAAAGATAAGGTGTGAAAGAAAAGGAAGAAAGGAAGACAGACCGACAGACAGAAAGACAGACAGACAGACAGAAAGACAGACAGAGACAGAAAGACAGAGACAGAAAGACAGGCAGACAGAAAGGCAGACAGAAAGGCAGAAAGCAAATAAGGATACATAAAAGAAAAAAGAAAGACAAAATGAGAAAAAGAAAGACAGGAAAGTAAAAAATATGAGAGAAAAAAATGGATTAGAAAGAACATTCAAGAAAAGAGACACGAAGGAAGGAAGGAAGCAAGAAAGGAAGGAAGAAATAAATCAAGTAAGCAAAAGAGAAAGAGAATGATATCAAAGTAAACATTGAAAGAAAAAAGTGTAAAATGAAAGAAAGAAAGAAAGAATGTAAAGTCAAAATGATCTACTAAAGGAACTGAGAATAATAAATGAAGTGAAGTAATCTGAACTTGGTTAAAGTGCAGAATAAGAACGAGTAAACTAGAAGTTGATGGATGAACGATGATGTTGGCCTGATGGAGCCCCACTAAAAATGCTAAAAGTGTTAAATGATATTACAGTGTTTTGTCATCATTTTTAAAATGATAAAACATTTAACAGTGAAGCATTTATAGCTAAAAAGGCTAAAGGTTTTATAATATATTAAAGGTTAAATTTGTTTGAAACTTTTAATAAGGTTAAAGCGCTGCTATTCTGACCCAGCTGGTTGCTAGGGAGTTGCTAGGTGGCTGTTACGGGGTACCAGGTGGTTGTTATGGAGTATCGAGGATGTTGGAGTAAGATCTGGAGTAAGTTGGTTGCTAGTTTGTAGCTATTCGGTTGCTAAGGAAACACAGCTGGTTGCTAGGGTTTGGAAGACACAAGTGTGTGTGTGTGTGTGTGTGACTCCTGGGTGTCAGCTGTCTACCTGCCTGATCTTTACTGTGCAGGTTTGCGATTCAGTTTAATAAAAAGCAGAAATTGGAGCAACGCTGCTGTCATTTTTGCAGCAGCACAAAAACAAATCAGCAAATAATTACGACTACAAGCACTGGCATGTGACTCTGGATTCAGCGCTTAAGTCCAGCGTTTCCTGACTTTCAGTTCATGTCTAATGATTGTGTAACACTATAAACATGATCTAAGAGCACAGGAAGGAAGAAAATGGTAAACATCTCTCACCGATGCACTTTTCATCATCAGTCTTCGCGTCCCCGATGTACTCAAACTGGAACTCTCCCAGACACTGAGCAAACTTACGCTGGGCCTGAGAGAGCTCTGAAATCATCAAGGAGAGAGAGAGAGCAAGAGAGAGAGACAGAGAGAGCAAGAGAGAGCGAGCGAGAGCGCGAGAGAGAGCCAGAGAGAGAGCGCAAGAGGGAGGGCGAGAGAAAGAGTGCGATAGAAAGAGCGAGAGCGCGGGACAGAGAGCGAGAGAGAGAGAGAGCAAGAGAGCGAGAGAAAGAGTACGGTAGAAAGAGCGAGAGCGAGAGCGAAAGAGAAAGAGCGAGAAAGAGAGAGCGTGAGCACGAGAGAAAGAGCGAGAGAGAGCACGAGAAAGAGCGAGAGAGAGAGAGAGAGAAAGAGAGAGCGCGAGCGAGAGAGAGAGAGAGAGAGAGAGAGAGAGAGAGAGATGTCGGTCAGGAATAAAGTAAACACACATAATTCATCAAATTAGCTGAGGAAACAGGCAAAGGAAAAGTGTCATATATATTTACATTTATGTCATTTGGCAGACGCCCTTATCCAGAGCAACTTACATATATCTCTTTTATACAACTGAGCAGTTGAGGGTTAAGGGCCTTGCTCAAGAGCCCACCAGCGATAGCTTGGCAGGGCTGGGATTTGAACTCACAACCTTCCGATCACTAGTCCAACGTCTTAACCACCTTGTTTTTTTATTAATTAAAAAATAATACATATGCTTTCATTTTCAGTTTTTCATGCACACAGTTTTATACAAAATTTATTTTTAATAAATATTTTTCTTGCTTTTTTCAAAAAACAATTCCATAATTTATACACATTTTAAAAAGCGAAATCTCCACACTAAGAGCGTGCAATAAAACCATGACGATTTCTACGATACACGATATGCATCACGATATATCGGCCTGCCAGCAAACAGCCATCAAAACATTAGGGTTGCCTTTAAAAACAAAAATATTAAATGTCTTCAAAATTAACTTTTTTTTTTTTTTACATTAAAAAAAAAAACACTACAGCCATTTATATATAAAAAAAAACATTTATGAAAAACATAAATAAAAACAGAATTCAACAATTTGCAAATCATGTAAACATTTAATTGAAAATTGAAAAAAAAGGCAATATATCAAGTGTTGAAATTTTACTCTTTTATAATGAATATATGCTCATTTTGAATTAGGTGCCAGCAACACGTTTCAAAAGAGTTGGGAAAAATTGTATAATGCTTAAAAAAAAAAAAAAACATCTCACAACAAACAAACAAAAGAGAATCCAGGATAAACAGAGTCTCTCAGCAGTACAAGTGAAAGACGGCATGGGCAAATACTGCAACGATTTCAGAATAATGTTCCTGAATGTAAAACTGCAAAGAATTTAGGAGTCTACGGTACATATCGTTAAAGGATTCGGAGAATGTGGAGAAACCTCTGGCTGTAAGGGAAAGGGAAAGGGAGTCACTGCATGCGCTCAGGAACACTTCCGAAAACAACACGACAGAAAAGGGGGACGAATTAAACGTTCATTTTCCAGGTTTAAAGGTTAAGTACAAAATGTAAGCTTCATCGGTTTGTAATAACAGAAACTGTAAGAAGATATCCATGATCTCAGAAAAGTACATCACAATACTGATCTCATCGCATCACCCAGCCCTACTCACGCCTCGCTCTGAACAGACATTTGAAATGAATAAATACTGAGGTGATGATTTTTATTCAATAAATGATGATCTATTCTGAATAATATGTAAAAACACTACGACACCTACTGCAATCTACTCACGTCATCTATATACTAATACTAAAAATATCATGATTTTAAAATACCGTATTCATTTAACAGTCGAAGCACAGATATTCTGCATTATTTTTATTACTTCAAAGATGTTACAATTAGTATACAATTTTCCTTTCCAATTCTTTCGATATTGACACCTCATGCGGAACTGTACACCATCAAGAAAGTACTTGGGACTTTCAAGAACAGTACATTGTTGAAGGCTAGCAGAGTTTAATGCTATATTTAAGCAATGAAGAATAAAAGAGAAAGTACTTGGGAGACGTTCTCTGCTGCACAATGATTTAAACTGGTATTGCTCAGCCTCAGCAAATATCCTGCTGGCTTTCTGAATAAACAATCTCGATCCTGCTGAGGGGAAATTCCTGGATACCTGGATAAGGAAGGACTGGAGAATTCAGCATGGAAACTCCAAAGATGAATAACGCTGCGTTTATAATAAGCGATGACTCGGCGCTAATTTCAGAAATAACCTGAAGTGTCTAGTCATCCGAAGGTAAGCTGTGCGTTGGCATGAGGTAGTGTGTGTGTGTGCGTGTGTGTGAGAGTCGGTGTGTTAGGAATGTAATTCAAAATGATGAATAAAGATACAAATAGATGAATTGTTTTGTTAAGAAACCTTTGTGTCAGTCAGTCCTAATTAAGGAGGCGTGGCCTGTGTCAGTCATTCTCAGTAAAGGAGGTGTGGCCTTCTTGCCTGTCAGTCCCAGTGAAGGAGTGGTGTGTGTTCCTGTCAATCTTAATGAAGGAGGCGTGGCTTCTTCGACTGTCATTCCTAACAAAAGAGGTGTGGCCTCTTTGTCCATCAGTCCCAGTAAAGTTTCAATAAAGTGGGTGTGGCCATTCTACATGTCTGTCCCTGTGAAGGAAGCATGTGTCTTTTGGTCCTAATTATGGAGGTGTGGCCTGTCAGTCATATTAAAGGAGGCGTGGCCTCTGTGTCAGTCCCAATAAAGTAAGCATGTGCATGCCACTCCTAATGAAAGAGACGGAGCCTCTGTGTCAGTCTGCCTCAGAGAAGGAGGCGTGGCCTCTGTCTCAGTCAGTCTCTGTAAACGAGGTGTGGTCTCTGAACCGATCAGCCTTTATGACCGTCAGTCTTAATGTAGGCGGCATGACCTCTGTGCCCATCTCTGCAAAGGAGACAATGCCTCTGTGTCAGTCAGTCCCAGGGAAGGAGGCGTGGCCTCTTTGCTCATCATTTCCCACAAAACTCAACTAATAGCACTGAATCACTGTGTCTCACACTGTAATGAACTGTTAAACTGGATGGTTTCACAACCAAACAACTCTAAATTGTATTATTTTAAATCACTGCCTGCTTTAAATACGCTACGGAAAGGCCAGATCATTGCTCACTGTTAATTTTCCAAGTATTTGGGAATTGCAGCATGTTGCTGAACCTGGGGGAAAACCCCAGCTGGAGGTAAATATTCCGTTAAATTAAGCTTTTTGGGGAGAATTGAAACTCTTTTTTTTTTTTGTTCCTCTTTGTAAAGTGTATTAACACTGTGGAAACATGACCCATTCTTATAATCCCGAGGGGCGATCCCTTTATTGCCGACATCCCATGAGAGGGTGCATGAGAGAAACAAACGGGGTATTTTAAGATGAGAGTTATGAGTGGTATCCAACTGTGCAGTATTTTCAGCTTTGACCTCTGGAAAATAAACAGCACCAACAGTCGATCATGAGTACTTCTGATTTTCATTTTTGACAGAATCCAAGCAATGAGGGAATTTAATTCACAAAGCGTGAGGAATAAGTATTGGACTATGACCATTTCAAAGCAGCAGTGTTATAGTTCGATTTAGTCTGCTGATGATAATCAGACTGTTTAAGGAACTTAATCAGGGTTAAATATGATGAGGAGAAAGTGGATTATCGGAGCAGAAAATTGGTGCTCGGTAACGCGAGTGCTGAAGAGGTCCCTGCGAGAGCACATTCAGCACTTATTCATGAAGTACTTTGGTGAAGATGCAATAGAAAAGCTTTCACCCGTCATCAGGAGATCGCAAGGTCACTTTTGGTTCACGTGGTGGTGCTGACGAGAGTCGTCTTCCCAAGCTAGTCAGCTAACGCTAACCAAACAGGTGAAGAACAAGCGCAATCTACGCAGCTCATGGGGCAATTGTGAGCGAAAGGAATATGGGTGTGTCCAAAAGAAATACGTTTTGCTCAGCAAGAAATAAACTAGAAGGAATCTTGTCTAAATTACAAACCTGTGTTGCGTTTGGAAGAGGTTTCGGTTATTAAATATCACTTAGAGGGACGGATACAATTACACTTGGCTGAGGTGATTTGAACAATTGGATTTAAATTCAAAACTGATATTCAAGACAGAGAGAACACATCATAGAAACAGCATCCATCTTGGACAACCTGAGTCACTATTCTACTCCATGCAATTTGGTTTCAGTGCAAAAGTTTAATCAGAAAGCAGGAAGTGATGAAGATCCTGATAACATACACAATATGGACAAAAGTTTGTGGACACCTGACCATGACACCAGGATGTGCTTTTTTTTTTTTTTTTTGAAGATGCCATTCCGTATTTTAATCTCCCTCTGCTCTCATAATAAGCTCCGCTCTTCTGAGAAGGCTTTCAACTAGATTTTGGAGCAAAAATGTGTGTTCATTCAGCTACCAGGGCATTCGTGTGGTCAGGCACCGTTGCTGGTTGAGGAGCTCTGGGGTGCAGTCAGTGTTTCAACTCATCCCAAAGGTGTTCAATGTGGTTGAGATGTTCAGATGTTCAGTTCTTCCTCTCCAACCTTCCAACTTTGTGGAAACGGTTTGGGGAAGAAGCACATATGGGTCTGATGGTCAGGTGCCCACAGGTGCGCACGGTGGTGCGGTGGTTAGCACTGTTGCCTCACAGCAAGAAGGTGCTGGGTTCGATCCCCGGGTCACTCAGGGTGCCTTTCTGTGTGGAGTTTGCATGTTCTCCCCGTGCATGCGTGGGTTT
>JAQQZX010073652.1:0-12206 GCA_030068355.1 Notoglanidium maculatum | reverse complement strand
GAGGGAGGGAGAGAGGGAGAGAGGGGGAGAGAAAGCGAGAGAGAGAGAGAGAGAGAGGGAGAGAGAGAGAGAGAGAGAGAGAGAGAGAGAGAGAGGGGTGGGGAAATCACCTGACAGTGATGTTAAATTATAACTTATAATTGTATAAAATGATCGTTGTGTTACTTCATGGATTGGGTTTAAAGGTTGAGATGATCCTCTCAGTGTCTAGAATACTTACTCCATCAACTACAATTGCAAAATGGAGCATGTGATCCATAACCACACCCACTGAATAAACCAGGACAATTATATTATTCATCATGATGCAACAGCTTATTTTACTTAGACGTGTGCCAGTCTGAGTTTTGTGCATACACCATGTGATACATTCTAATGAACTTCATTAGTTCATTCTAAATATTTCATTAAATATAAATAAATTAATCATCAAAATCAACATCACAGCACCTCTGAGGTTCGAACGACCAGCCACGTTTCACTGTCTGAAACCAAACAGCAGGAGTTACATGGCATGAGCAGATACGCACATAATGAACATGATTAGCTAGTGGCAGGTCATGCAGCTGTTTTCAGCTCGTCCAGCTGTGTAACAGTGCGAACAAACAAGTGATCTGACCAGTCGAGGTAACACATGGTCTTGTATCGATGACCTCTCGTTTTCTCAACCTCACTTTGTTCAATTTCTTGTCTTCAGTGAGGAACTGCGTAGACACCCTGCATGACCAAACCGAACAGGCCAAACTGAGGCATCACTAATTCTCCAAACCCTAGCTTTCCTATAGATGTAAGAAATAGAAATGACTTCTAAGCCCACATGTATAAAAGTAAGTAAAGTATTACATTATTTTATGCTTACTGTATATTCAGATTCAAATAATTTAAATTTGGATTATGGACCTACAATTGTTACCTGTAAAGTCCTTTAAAGGCACATTCTGTAAACACAATGAAACTAAAAGGTGTGCCGTTACGACTTTGAGGAATGTAAATCTGGACCCTGGGATTTTAAAAGCTACTTGGGCACTAACTTCAGTCCATATAGTCTCGCTTTACAGATTTCTATACATTATATATAAAAATAGAGAAATCTACTGACAGGAAAAATGCACATAAATGCTTCACTGAAAACAGGCAACAGTCCACATTAATGACAAACCATGACACATCTTCATCTCGTCATGTAGCCTGAGGTATAATCCTCCTCTTCATCATCAGATGAATAGTTTTCTTTGTCTATAGTGCCTGTGTGGGACGCCATGTATCCTGTTCGCACATGGTCACACAGACTCGTGTCCTTTTCATCTCCTTGACTGGTCTGTAATTCTGTCTGTGTGGGGAATAAAAGAGCTGTGTGAAGTTCTGAAGAACTTCCTGTCTGTGGCTTTGCTGCAGTGAGTGAATCTTCCTGTAATTCTTTCAGTAATACAGGTAAGAGAGGCTCTTCGGCTTCACTCAGCTCGTCAGCCTCCTCTTCCTCTGGCTGCATGGACTTCAATACCACTGACCACAGGTTAACATTCCCTGAATCTTCTTCCTCTTCCTCTCCTTCCTTTTCTTTTCCCTCCTCCTTCATTGGTCCTCCTAATATTTTCCCTCCTTTCGCATTAGGAGGGTTTGACTTCACCGTAACGGAATCAAGCGAAGCTGCTCGGTCGTAACCTTTGTCCCTGTCGTATCGAAGCTGAGCGAACGACAGAGAGTTCTTTTTGGCATCCGCGGGTTCGTCCTCGATGCTACATAACCCTGGATTCTCTGCAGCTTCACAAACAGGTGCTGATCTCGAGCTGCCAGAGCTCTCGGACTCACTGCAAACTGCTCGGTCCATGTAGCCATGGTGGCTCTCTTCATCATCATCTTCATCGTTGTCGTCCTCGTCTACGTCACTAGTCTGCTGACACACATATATAAAGAAATAGAATATCAATTTCTTTCATGTTGCATTCACTAACGGAAAAGTGATCAGTGTTAAAAATTAGGACGCAACAGCCAGACCTTATGACAGCCATTTTCTTTTTCCTTTTTCTCCTGGTGAATTTGTACGCCATACTCAATTTCAACTGCTGATATATGCGTCTTCTCTGGGGAAATGAAGTAACCAGGAACAAGAATAATCTGTGGGGGAAAATAGAAGGATAAAAAAAATGTATCTGTTGGGTATAAGCTGGGTTTGCAAAAAGTCAACGTGTGGTTACGCTGAACCTGAAACAAGCGCTTGTGCCACCTACACGCGGTGTTCACATAGCACGAGAAGAAGAGACAAAGTGTTTTCCTGGAAAATCTTTTCACGTGTCGCTTATTTTTACACTGTGGTCTGACCTTTAAATGGTGACCAACAGTCAGAAGGCCTGAGTGATATTCTGTGAACGACTTCTGCTCGCTGTCCCACGTCGGCCTCCTCTTACTCATACTGTCAACATTTATTATTCATTTGTCACTTACTAGCCAGAATGGAAGGGGGGAAAAACCTGAACAATGCTAATACACTCGCATTAACAACGTTGAATATGTTTCCATCTGGGTGTTTTTTTACAAAGTGTTCAACTTTTTAAAATGTGTGAAGTGAAGAGAAATGAGCAAAATGTTTGATTGGACGTGAATGAATGAATGAATGAATGAAGTCCACCTCAAGCTTAAAGTGAAAAACATTAATCAAAATAAGTGTAAATGGTAACAGATGGTTTGTAAGGTATACTGTTCATCTAAGGTTCATGTATGTTCATTTCGCAGCCATTTTTAGTTTTGCTGATCATTAGGGCTCATTAGTAAAATTTCCACTTTACAGAACTAAAACAAACAAAACTCAATTGAAATCGACTTAACTGACTTACATTTTATACAGAGGTTTTGGGTTAGGCTTAGGGTTAGGACCTAGAAAAACTAACCTAAATGAGCTAGGGTTAGGGTTAGCACTTAAAATCTACCAAAACAACAGTGTTAACGTTTACTTCCCTACACTTCCAAAAGCAAGTGTGTCTTTTAATAATCAGGAGCCATGACATCTAACTACACAAAGAAGCATTTCAAAAACATTAAGAGAAGCCCGAGACAAAAATAATATTGAGTATGAGTGAGTAAAGAACATGTTCTTATATTCAGGGATTTAAAAAAAAAATAAAAATAAATAAAAAAAAAAAGAATTTTTTTTAGGCCAAGTCATATTCCTCCTCTACAATTTGTAAAAACGAGTTACACAGGAGGCACACATTAGGGTTGCCACACTGGCTTTTTTTTTGGTTTTGTTTTTTTAAAGTGGGCACCATGCCACCTTTTTAGAGCAGCTGGTTTTTTTCCCCCCACCATGCAGTCACTTCCCAATACATTTTTAGGTATAAAAAGGCAGAGAATGCTGAGAAAAAAAAACACATGCCCTTAGCCTACATGAATATTTTTGCTTGGGTCATTAACTCTCCATCCATCCATCCATACCGTTTATCCATGTTACGCCCCAGCCTAGGGATACCAGGCAAAGCACAAAAAACGGCTTCCCCTTTGTTTCTCCCACTCTCAAAAATGACCATTACTCCAACTTGCAGTGCAAGAGATTAGTTTATTCCGAATGCCCAGGGTCAACAACGTCGGGGTGAGCACAGCCAAAATAATAAACAAAACCAACCAAGATTCCCCCTCACTACCAAGTACCCTAAAAGAAAAGAAAAGAAAATACAGATCACTGCCCTAACTCCCTAACAAGAACAAGGGAAAATGTACAGGAAAGAAAACAGCTTCTCACCCCTACAATTACCCAGACTGCAATGAATTTCACCACTTAACAGTCAGTAAGATAACTCCAGTGTAAAATCAGGAAGAACAATACATATGTTTAAGTTCACTTCTAACATCAGCTCTATAGTCACTCGTCCCTCTGCACAGCACGGTCAGGTTGGGAGGTGGGAGAAGAAAAGCGAAGCTCCTTCTTTCTCAGCCAGCGTCGTTTAAAAATGGTGCCTCTTCAGTTTCCATCCAATCAGCAACCTACAACTCCAAACACACAAACAAACAGCACCACCCACAGGCGGGGAGGACAAATAACACCACAACAACCCAATATTATTCATAATACTCAGGCTCATAACAGCCACAGGGAAGGCGGAGCCAATCCTAGCTGACCTAGAGATGGGGTACACCCTGGAGCGAACACGGACATGAACAGCCATGCACACTCACATCCACGCCTACGGGCAATTCAGCGTAGCCAGTTGACCTAATCTGTAATGTATATTGTAGCCTACAACAACAGCGGTTAATTTAAGCCAGGTCTTTAGAGTGTTATTTTCTTTTTCTTCCCACTCTTGAACTCTATGCATGGTGTGTGCTATCAGGTCGTATTTTATAACGAAGACAGCTAGGACGTCTTCATAGGCCAAGTGCTAGGGATTACAGCAAATTAGTGTGCGCATGCAAGTGAAAACAGCGTTCAGGCTGCACACGGTCACAATTCGTAGCTGCTTGAATAAACATCCCTTGTGGATTATTCTGGGTTGAAAGATGTAGAAGGTTGCAAAAAAACTACTTCTTCCTACTGCTCCTACCATCAAGAAAACTTTCACATGATGATCAGTCACAAGACTGCCAAAAAAAAAAAATATCTGATAAACAGCTAACGTTTCTTCCTCCCAAAACTAATGAATTATTTTGTGTTGTGAATCTTTGTTCTTAACTTTATATTATATTCTTAGTACAAACAAATCACGGGAGTAACTGCAGGCTTGTCTAATCCAATATTAAAAGTAACAATAGATAAGCTTAAGCTTAATAGAAAGACTAAGCGTGATTAGTATTTTAGAATTTTATTCGATTTTTTTATTTGATTAGTATTTAGTATTTTATTTTGTAAACGAGATTGTAATTTTTTTTTTTTTAAAGAATCTGAAATGTTCATTTCAAACGGAAGAATTCGAGTGTCCTGCACAAAGCCCTGACCTCGTGGGATGTTCAACAAGGACATAAGAGCGTGATATGTTGTGCGCACATACGTTTGACCTTATAGTGTATATATTACCTTGGGTTATTTCTACTGTTCATTTTACAGACGGTAAAATAAGGCATAAAATCCCAGAGACACTCCAGTAAGAATTATACCATCTCCATCTCCAGATCTTTCAGATGATTATTTTTAAGGCATATTTATCACCTCAATTACTGTAAACGTTACTGCAATATTCGGCATGCTAACCAAGTGGATGACAGCACAAGGGGGGAAAAACAAGTGTAACTGATTATTACTAATGGATATTAGTTTCCCTCTTCGCATGTTTCAGTACTGATTCTTTATTTTGTATACGTAACCCAGATGCACATGTGAAACATGCACCCACGTTGTTTATTGACAGTTCCCTTTAGGTCACGGACTAGAAAAGTGCTTTGTTTTATTCAAGAAATTGAATGACCATCTGTACAGCGGTGTCAATAAAACATGGAGGGTGGGGACAGCTGGAAATGAAAATATGTGGCATGGGAGAGTCTGTGTAAAATGCTCAGTATGGTGTAAATGCACTCCACTCTGCAGCTACAGACCACAAAGAGAACATTTCAGAGCAGGTGGTGTAGTACAGGTCTGTCCCAGGAGGAAGGTGTCTGTGGATAAGCTAGAATGATACTAAGAATTGTGGACCATCTGATCCATCTATCTATATATACAGTATATATATATATATATCATCATGAGATCACTTTCTCTCCTGCGCTTTCACTCTGAGAAGTCAGTCATGTATGAGCAAAATCTGGAAAGCTATTTGATATTACTTTGCCATGCCATGAGAGACCCCTTTTTTCACCAACTGGTGCTCGCACCAAATTTTGTATTGTTTGGAGCATTTCTACCAAAAATAATTTGGTTTGGAACCTGAAAAGTTGAAATCAAACGGTAGCTGGTTTTCCCAGTGCAAACCGTGATGACATCAGTGGGTGTGTCATTACTTTGGAGAGGAATCTTGCTACCTCTGTTGTGCGTTGTGCAACATTTGACCTATGAAGCATCCTTGATTACAACAATTCTGCTTAAACCTAGTTGAAATGTGGGCTGGTTCGCTGGCAGGCACAATGGTTCAAAGAATCCTGAACAGAACCGGTTCAAGAACCTATTCCCTGTTGTTATGAAAGAAGTAATGCAGAGATTTAAAAAAAAAAAAAAAGGAAAAAACCTACAATTATGAGATCAGATGAAGAATAAAACACTTCAAAACGTGCTGAAACTGCTGGGGCAGTGTGAGAATCCCAAAGTGGATCGTTTTCCAGGAAGTTCTGAAGTGCTTTTTCTTTATACAGTGGAACCTTAGATTGCGAGTAACTTGGTCTGCGAGTGTTTTGCAAGACGAGCAAGAAATTTTAATCAATTTTGACTTGAACGATCGAGGTCTTGCAATACGGGTAGTATGCATTTGTCTGCCGAGCCTCACGTGATCACAACTCACTCACTCACTGCGGGATTGTGGCTCACTCGTATAGTCAACATCCGTGCTAGCATATACTGTTAGTGTGTACAAAAAGCACCACCCGAATTAGGCTGTAGCAGTGCGAGTGATGAATCTGTTTAATGACAATGTCGCATTTCCTCCTGAGATCCTCCTCCTCACTCCTCTCTCCTCTCTCCTCTCTCCTCTCCCTCATACCGGCCACGAGTCTTTTCAAAGGTAAAGTGCAGGTTATTTTGTTTTATGTATTTTTACTTTCTATTTTGTATTCATCATTTTTATATAAATATTTGCGAAACGGTTGTGAAACGAATTATCTGAGTTTCCATTATTTCTTATGGGGAAATTTTGGATTAAAAGCACGTTTCTGGAACGAATTCTGCTCGCAATCCAAGGAAACAGTGGAAACTGCATATCGTACCACAGTGATTTGCCAATGATTGCCATTTTTAATTAAAAGAAACCTTATTAAAAAATAAAGAAGCCTTGTTACTGACTTTACAGAATGATGCTGGAGACTCCTTCCATAAACTTCACTATATTAATAATTAGACACTTAAATATTATGTATTCAGGCGTAGCTTATATGGCGCATCAGCGTACAAGTCGTTAATATAAACCTGTGTTTTGCCTCACAGCCGGAAGTGCTGTTAGAGCTGCCGTGACAGAAAATTAATCAACACCTTCTGACCAATCACAATCGACATTCGGGGTTGTGTTTTGACAGACGTGAATTCAAATTCTTATGTAGCTGGTAAACTGCTTCATTTGAAGTGTTTTCTGAGACCCTTTTAATAAAGTCTGTCGTGTTTATAGGCCTACCCGTTTAACGCCACAAATGGAACGGTAAAAGTTCATCAGTGAATAGATCAGTCTACCCAATAAACTGGTGACTCCCTGGACATACAAGTTCATCCATATTTACAGACACAGACTGGGTAATTTGTCTGTAACGGTTTTGTGGTCTCGTAGATCTTACCAGTGCTTTGGGAAGTCTGACGTTCGGCTTGCACAGAAAGCCAGTGTAGACGAGGCCGAATGAGAAACTCAGGAAACACAATCCTACCAGCAGAGAGCCGGCGACCCACCAAGCCAGGAACGCTACTGCAGAGCGACAGGAAGAAGAGAAGAATACATTGTGAGACACAACTAAAGGTAGCACAGTGTATTTCAGGCAAAAGTAGGTTTTATGTTCTAAAGCAGTAACTAATCTGCTTGCAGGCAAATGGTAAATTTGTACAGAAAAAAAGAAGGAGGAAATAAAACGATGCCAGAAAGAAATTGTTTTATGGATGAAGAAATAAGGCTCTACTTTTCTGGCAGTGCGAGCATAATTTGCTAGGTAACACTGGCATGTTACTATTACTACATGTTCACGATGTAGGATTTAGGGGGATATATTAGCAGGAATGGAATATAATCACAAAAAAAACAATCACAAAAAAACATGAAATGACCTGCTTTATTTTGTTTCTGCACCCTGATCAGAAAAACTGGGCCCATTGGGTGAAGACAATGAATTTTTCCAATATATGATAATGGTGGAGATGTCCATAAACAATCTGACTGAATCAGTTCTTCATATGAACACATTTGTCATTTTTGTCCCTTTAGGCTACATTTGCATACACAGGAAGCATGCTTTTTATCTACATATATACCTCGTTGTGGTTTGTGCATATCGCATTTCACACACAATAGAGTTGCTTCTGAGAACTTCACTAATGTATTTCCTGCTAAAGCAAAACAAAACAAAAAAAGCCCCTGAAACCTACACAGGGGACATCGAGTGGAGAATGCGACTGTGGATAGGATTATTTTTAACTGAAACTTTGAAAAAACAAATGCGTGAAAGGGCACTGAAGAGCAGTCTTTACGGCTGTTACCTTCCTTCAGTACAGCCCCCTCACATCAGGGCTAGAGGCTAGGCTGCTAGCTAAATTCAAATACAAGTAGTTATATATTTAAAGCAATTGTTTTATAGATTTCAGGAACATCACTTCAAAATGCAATCACTTTTATGAGTTATTTAGTATATATTTTAAAAGCAACTTTCTTTTTTTGATATATTAATGTAATTATCCAGTAAAGCATTTTTACTTTTTAAGATGTTAAAATGTGTCGGGGTTATTTTTGGATGCTCTTTCAACCTGTGTATGAAGATTAAACAATAACAAGCCCTGGGATACACTGCAGAGAATACAGACTGTCAGAGATGTGTTCAGATGAAGAATTACGGTGTATATTTCCCGAGTGAGGAACAGTATTTTTAATTTTTTTAATTTCCTGAAGTATACCATTCTTGAGGAGGTGAAATGCAGCAGGGAAATATAGAAATAAGGAAATAAGACCGTTTACTGCATGTAGTTGTGTGTTTGGAACCACAGGTCTGAATTATACATTAACTTGTAGATGACATTACAGTTCAAAGTTTAGTTATGGGCACGTAGTGAGGATTAAATACATAAAAAATAAGTCCATCTCTCAGATTTTAGTGCTATTCATAAGTAATGCGAGCGATACGTAGACATGGCGGAGTTTCATTTTTTGTGTGGCGGATACCAGAGACAGCATCATAATCGGAGTCAGAGCTTATAAAAGGGTCCAGGTTTTAATGAATAAAATTGTGAGCTGTAAGCATACAGGATGAGTGCTGGAGTGTATGAGAGAAGTGTAGAATACAGAACATAGAAACAGATGTCCAAGAACAAGAACAGTAACAGAGTCAAGCAGAATGTTCAGTCTCCTTACCCCCTCTGGGCTCTATTTGACTGGTGAATTCACAGGAGCAGGAACTCTTTGAGCTCGATATGAAGCTGCTTACCGGCTGAACATGCACACAGTAGCGCTCACCCGGCTCAAGATGTTTCAGAACATATGAATATGGCACAGAACGTTTAGTCTGGTATTTGGTAAGCGGACTGTCGCAACCATCCTAAAATAAATGAATGCAAGTGTGAATGAACATTAAATAAAGACACAATAATTACATCATCTACACATTACTACCTATTGAATATCTTGCAAATTATTACTTAACAAGTAAGGATCTGTTCAAGTAGGACTTTTTCCCTCAATTAGTGTCTGGTAGGTTTGGGTACAATAATGAAGAGAAAGAAAGTACACCCTCCTCCAATTGCCTGTTTTTTTATATAACAGAGCCTAAATAACAATTCCATGGTCCTAGGCAACTTCTAAAGAAAACAAATGACATCAAGTGAGAGCAAAAAGGCACAACAGACTTAAATACAAGTAAACCGACATTCAGAAACAAGGTGGGGAAAAAAATAAGTACACCCTTCCTACCTCCACAATCATTAAAACGGTAATTAGCTGCCACGTGTTACTTCAGGAATGCACAAAATTAGTTCATCATCAGTGAGTGTAAAAGCAGAACTTTTGGTGTTCTTGAGCACTGAGGTGTGTGTCAACATCTTGCCAAGAAGAAAGGTTATCAGTCATCACCTCAGAGAAGCAGGTATTGCTGCTCATCAATCTGAGAAGGGTTATAAGGCCATCTCCAAACAATTTGAAATTCACCAATGAGAACTGTTTACAAATGGAGAACCTTCAAGACAGTTACCAGTCTTCCCAGGAGTGGGTGTCCAAGCAAATTCAGTCAGAGCTCAGAGCATTTAAAGCTCAGAAATATAAAGAAAAGCCCGAGAGTTACATCGTGTGTCATACAGGCTTGTATACACACATCAAATGATTATGTGCATGACAACACTGTCAGGACCTGCTCCTCATGGCACAGGCGAGCACGCCCGATGGACTCGGCTGCTCACTTTGTGCTTCTGATGTCTCCGCCACGCGTAGCGCGGTAGCACGCACTTCCGCATTGTGGCGCGAGCGACGGAGGACTACAGTTACCACGAGCGCACACTCCCTGCCAGATCATGTGACCTGTAATTGGATGCAGACGCATCCAATCCAGAGACAATCATGCCCGTGTTTAAAAGGACTCCCAGTTGCGCGTCGTGTTCACAAAGCATTTGCCGAGCGTTATTCCCGTGTTTGCGGACTCTGTTTTCTGTTTCCGATTCGTGTTTTCTGGATATTATATGACATTCTGTTTGCCGATCAGCTGACCTAGTTTGTGTTTTTGGATTACTCTTCTGCCTGCCGTTTTTGTACCTCTGCCTGCCTCGTGTGTTTTTATAAATAAACGCAATGAGTTTTACAAAGCCGTATGCCCACCTGCACATGTGTCCAGCTAATCCCCGACAACATGACTAGCACAATCAGAAAAAGAACTAACAAGTATGGCTTTTCTGGAAGGTTGGCTAGGAACAAGCCCCTTCTCTCCAAAAAAGAATACGGCAAAAGTGTATATGAACAAACGCGGTCAAAAATCTGGTCAATATCCTTTGGACTGATGAGACCAAGGTGGAGATGTTCAGTCATTCTTCACAGTACCACAAAAGCCAAAACCAGCATATCACCACAAACACCTCAAACCAACTGTCAAGCATTGTGGTGGAGGGGTGATGATTTGGGCTCGTTTTGCAGCCACAGGACGTGGGAAACTGTAGTCATTGAGACAGTCATAAACTCCACTTTATATCAGAATGTTCTTGAGACAAATGTGAGGCCATCTGTCCAGCAGCATAAGGTGGGCCAAAAGCGAGTCATGCAACAGGTCAATGATTCCAAGTGCACCAACAAATCAACTTCTTAATGGTTGAAGAAGGAAAAAAAAAAATCAAGGTGTTGGAATGGCCACGGTCTGCATTTCCAGACCTCAACCCCACTGAGAACCCCACTGCATAAACGAACACCATCAAACATCAAAGAAGCGAAGCAATGTTGTAAAGAAGAGTGGACCAAAATTCCTCCAAAACAACGAGAGGCTGATAAATTCCTACAGAAGATGCTTCCTTCAAGTTATTGTTACAAAAGGTGGTTCCACATATTAATGAATTATAGGGTGTACTTGTTTTTTCCCCCCAGTGAAACAGTTTGAGCAGTCTGCTGAGGTTTACCTTTTCATCTTTGGCTTTCCTCCAGTGCATGTTGAAACTTACAGCATTGTAAAAGTCATTGGCACCTTGTCGATTTGGTAGATCAATGCTGATATTCAGGCAGCCACCGCAGCCAGATAGAAACAACTGGGGAGGCCCAATAGTGGCTAGAAGAAACACAGGAGACAAACACAACACATTAATGCAAACAAATGAGAGATTTCCTGTCAGAAATAACGAGCATCGTATTTAGAAGAATAAAATTAAAGTGCAACTCACTAGTTGTGAACGGTGTAAAATGAATGTTGACTGTCGACGATGATCTGTTGCCAAATGATGCCCAAAGCTGGATTTTGTATCCAAGGTATTTATCTTTCATGTATTCAGAGACATCAGCAGATGTACTATTGATGCCAAGTGACTGATTATCACTATCAGGAAGTGAAAGGAAAAAACAACAATTTACATACAGGCTTCATCCTAATTAGTTTGTTTATTTATTGCCACTAGCATGCAAAATTATGTTTAGAGGGCATAGATCTGAAACTCAGGAAAAGCATGCAGTTTATACCAGCAGAAAAAATGGTGAATTGGATATCAGAGAAAAGAGATTAATTTCGGTTTAATCCTGTAACAAATATAAAAGATTGGAATTGAATTTGAAATTTTTTTTTTTTTTTACTGGAAATGGTTCCATGTAAAGAGACCGATGAAAGAAAATGATTTTTTTTAGTTAGTATTGATTGCATTACGGTGGGCGGCACGGTGGTGCGGTGGTTAGCACTGTCGCCTCACAGCAAGAAGGTCCTGGGTTCGATCCCCGGGTCAC
>JAQQZX010073612.1:0-12208 GCA_030068355.1 Notoglanidium maculatum | reverse complement strand
GCTGCTGCTGGTGTTCCTGACGCAGAGCCCGCTGCTGCTGTTATTCTCTTCGCAGAGCCCGCTGCTGCTGGTGTTCCTGACGCAGAGCCCGCTGCTGCTGTTATTCTCTTCGCAGAGCCTGCTGCTGCTGGTGTTCCTGATGCAGAGAACTTTCTAAGATGCTGATCTTAGAAAACCTTTGCTTGTCTAGGTCCCTAAGATTGCCTACTATGTCCGGCACCCTGGCTTCGGTATACACCTAACTATAGTTGCTGGTGCCCCTAAAGGCCTTGCTAATTTCACATGCATTGTGAAATGCATGAAAAAAACACATGCTAATTTCACTTGGATTATATCCAAGATGGTGCCGTGAATGGCAGCCTCGGTACCACACTCCCTAATGCTTTCTCTGTTTTTGTTTGTTTTCTCAGTCATCAGCTGTCCCCCTCAATCACATACAGCGGAGAGGAACTCTTACTCATCTATCAATCCACTTGTGAAACTTTTTCATCATCTTTCACCCAAATGGAGTACTTTCAGAACTTTAAGTTGGGGGAGCAGCCGCTCTTTACGAATTTAGCAGGAGACTCCAACAAGGGAAGCGAGCCGGAGCACTTTTTTAAACTGCTCCCTTCAATACACCTGGCAAACGTCCGCTCTTTGGCCAACAAGATGGACGAACTCCTGCTACTCACCAGAACAAACAGACTTTTCCAGATCTGCCGCTCTGTGCTTCACCGAAGCCTGGCTTGGCGAGCACGTCCTTGATAGCTCATTATACCTGGCGAGCTTCCAATTTCTCTGTGCGGACTGCGTCATGGAGCTCTCGGGGAAAACGAAAGGAGGCGGAATCTGTTTCTACATAAATTAAGGTTGGTATACAGATGTCATAGTGCTAAACAAAACATGCAGACCTCACTTAGAGACCATTTTCATTGACTGTTAACCATTCTATTCACCATGGGAGTTTTCCTAGTTTATTATGGTCAGTGTTTACATCCCACCTCAAGCCTGTGTTAGTGAAGCATTACAACACCTGGCTGACCAGATAAATAACATGGAGCACAAACATCCTGAATCCCTGCTCATTGTTCTTGGTGATTTTAACAGATCAAACCTCAGCCAAGAACTGCCAAAATACAGACAGCACATTAAGTGTCCTACCAGAGACAAAAACATACTGGACCACTGATACACCACATTAAAGGATACCTATCGCTCTGTCCCTCGTGCTGCCCTGGGACTCTCTGATCTGGTTCATCTTCTCCCGACTTACAGGCAGAACCTAAGATCTGCAAAGCCCATGGTCAAAACGGTGAAGAGATGGACCAGTAAGGCAAAGCAAGGAACTGCAAGACTGTACTGATTGGAGTGTTTTTGAGGCTGCAGCGACAGACCTGGATGATCTCACTGACACTGTGACATCCTACATCAGCTTTTGTGAGGATGTGTGTGTGCCTACAAAAACTTTCCACACATACAACAATAAACCCTGGTTTACAGCAAAACTCTGACAGCTTCGTCAGGCTAAGGAGAAGGCCTACAGAAGTGGGGACAGAATCCTGTACAACCATGCCAGAGACACACTGACAAAGGAGATCAGAGTAGCAAAGAGGTGCTACACTGAAAAGATGGAAAACAGGTTTTCAGCCAACGACCATACATCAGTGTGGACAGGCCTGCAAGACATTACCAACTACAGGAAACCATCCCCCCACACTGCAGAGAACCATCAACTGGCCAATGACCTGAATTTGTTTTACTGCAGATTCGATAAACCCTTTTTTTACACCTCTCACCCTTGCCACAACCCACACCCAACACCCACCGCCATGGCCCTGCCCCTCCCCACTGACACTATACCTGCATTCAGGATCTGTGAAGATGATGTGAGTCAGCTCTTCAGGAGACAGAAGATCAGGAAGGCACCAGGTCTAGATGGTGTGTCACTCTCCTCTCTCAAAGTCTGCACTGACCAGCTGTCCCCCATATTCACACAGATCTTCAACAGGTCACTGGAGCTATGTGAAGTTCCCTCCTGCCTCAAGTGCTCCACGTTCATCCCGGGTCCCAAGAAAACCTATATCTCGGGCTTAAATGACAACAGACCTGTCGCCCTGACGTCTGTGGTCATGAAACCTGTTTTTGGACTTCAACTCGGCGTTCAACACTATCATTCCAGAAGTCCTCCACACTAAACTCACTCGGCTCACCATACCAGCCCACATCTGCCAGTGGATCACAAACTTTCTGACAGATCGGAGGCAGCAAGTGAGGCTGGGAAAAATCACAACCAGCACACAGACAGTCAGCACTGGCGCCCCCAGGGATGTGTCCTCTCCCCTCTGTTCTTCTCCCTCTACACAAATGACTGCACCTCAGGAGACCCATCTGTTAAACTTCTGAAGTTTGCAGATGATATGACAGTCATTGGCCTCATCAAGCACAGTGAGGAGTCTGTATACCGACGAAAGGTCTAACAGCTGGCCCGCTGGTGCGGTCAGTAAAACCTAGAGCTGAATATGCTCAAAACTGTGGAGATGACAGTGGACTTCAGGAGGAACCCCCCAGCATTGCCCCCTCTTACACTACTCAACAACAGTGTGTCTGCCATGGAAATCTTTAGGTTTCTGGGATCCACAATCTCCCAGGACCTGAAGTGGGGACCAAACATAGACACAATTGTCAAAAAGGCCCAGCAGAGGTTGTACTTCCTGCACCAGCTTAAGAAGTTTAACCTGCCTCAGGAGCTGCTGATCCAATTTTACTCTGTAATAATCCAGTCTGTTCTGTGCTCATCCATCACTGTCTGGTTTGGTTTGGCCACAAAACAGGACAGGAACAGACTACAATGGACAGTCAGGTCTGCAGAAAAAAATAATTGGCGATGACCTGCCCTCCATTCAGGACTTATACAGATCTAGAGTCAGGAAACGGGCAGGAAACATAACTGCAGATCCATCACACCCTGGACACAACCTCTTCCAACTCCTTCCCTCTGGTAAGCGCTACAGAGCACTGTACACCAAGACAACCAGACTCATGAACAGTTTCTTTCCACAGGCCATCACTATCATGAACACTTGAATCAATCTCACAGCATCAGAGACAATACTTGTGCAATAAACCAGTCAACAACAATCATCCACTGTACCAAACTGGACCCTATGTGTATATAAAGTAACTGGTTACCCATCCCATATTTATTCTATATCCTATATTCTGTATTTATTCCAGCATCTTGCACTCTGCACAATTGCACTATGGGCTATATTTTGCACATTTACTACATACATGTAGATATGTATATACAGATATATATTTCTTTCTTGTACATGCACAAATGTTTCTTTGTAAAATCTGTAAACATACATATATTCTTTTTAAGCACACCGAGAGCAAGGTAAAACCAGAGTCCAATTCCTTGTATGTGTACATATACTTGGCCAATAAAGCTGATTCTGATTCTGATTAATATAGAGTCTCCTATAACCAAAGCTCTTGCAGTTTCTCAGCCAGTGCTTCACTGAGGAGATCAAACCTAGACACATGAAGTGGAGAGGAGTGGTGCTCCCTTGGGCAAGCCTTAACATTAGCCTTGGCTCTGTGATTGTGCCTCAGTGTCATCACCCATTCACCCCACTGTGAGAGCTCTAATGCTGCAGCTGGGGGATTACTAACTCCACCTAAGGCATCCAGAATTTCCCCTACATACACTACACTGCTCTCATTCTCACTAACCCTCTCTAGAGACTAGATGCGCATCTCTAATGCTGCAATCTTCTCCATCAGTGAGCTAACTAAAATGCACTTATCACAAGTAAAGCTATTATTAATGACGGAGGAAAATGACTAAGCATCCTGCATTCCACACACTGAACAAGCTGAATGCTTGCCATGATATATATTTAACATACCTTAGTTGAAGATTTGTTGATAATATTTTCAGCAGATCTGATGTGGATGGCCTCCACTTACTGCATTTAGACAAGGGAAAAAAGATGCCATACCTGGCATACCTGTCAGTTTTTCTCACTTGCACTTTTCTAAGGGCATTGAATCCAAAAAGAGTACATTCTACAATGCACAGGGTGAAATAGTCTTTTGCCACTTATTTATTATACTTATAAACACTTCAGTGGGCATCAGCCCTCTTATCAATCTGTAGCTGACTGCATTACTTCCCTGAATTACTGAACCAGACTCATTCTTTCTATACAACAGTAAAAATTTTTATAGGTAGAACAAAGATAACTTTGCAGTTGAGAGAAATGGTAAATTTGAGGAATGTGAATGAGGAAACAATTTCATCAGTAGATCAACACTGTTAGATTGAAAATCTTGTCCCTTTTCTGTCCTGTGACCTTTTTAACCCTGCTGTCATGGTCTGTTCAAATTTAAAGTTGTCTTTGCTTCTTCTCCTTTCCTGTGTTCCATAGATAATTTAGGTCCTTGTGACATGACCAAAGATTGTTTAGGTTAAGCTATCATAAAGAACATTATATACTGTTTCTGATTTATCTTATGTTGTACTCCTTATGCTGGAGACTATTATTATGTCATATATGGAGACCACAAGTCTCCTTTTGTCCAAACAAGATGTTTTTCTGCTTATCTGTTCCCTTGAGGGGACTATGACATCTATGATTTAAGTTTCAAGTTTCTAGTTTCATTGTCATATACAGATAACCATGAAGCATCACTACCAGTAATGAAATTCTTAGACCCACATAAACATATAGATGTTTCTATGTATAAATACTCCTAGACCAGGGGTCACCAACCTTTTTGAAACTGAGAGCTACTTCAAGGGTACTGAGTAATACGAATAGCTACCAGTTTGATACACTCTTCTGAAATAACAAAGTTGTACGGTTTACCTTCAATTATACATTATTATTATTATTAGAGATATTCATCTGCATGAAGACACTGTCTGATCATGTTAATGATTCCTCACAATAATTATTAACAGTGATTTAACAAGGTAGGAAACACAGATCCATTTCAACATGACTTTTTTATTCAACACTTTTTTATTTCTATTAAACTCAATGCATTTCATTTGTTTCATTTTCATTGATCACTTCTGCACCATTTCTTAGGAAATCATGTCCCATTTTACTAACCACTACCTCTGTAACAATTTTTAACAAACCATGAACTATGTCCCGTGTTTATCGACATTATCAATTATGTAACATTTTAAAAATTGAAAAAAGAAAGCAAGAAAACTGCTGTTTGCCCAAAGCTACTTTTATCTCTCTGGCTTTTTCTGCCAACAGTGCGCTGCTAGGTGGGTAGTTAGCAAGGTAGTTTTTGTGACACGTAATGAAGTGTGACTCCACATTGTGCCGCTTTGCCGTCACCACACTCGCCCCGAAAATGACACACACACATTTTTCTTTCACAATCATAAAAAAAGAACTCTTCCTCCCAATCACTGTGAAAATTATAAATTTTCTTTATTTTTTCTGCAATGTTTTTGGGGGTAGAACCCACATCTCCATCTCCCCATCTTAGCCACACCCACTAGCTTATCTCGGCAAACACTGCGGTCTGTCATCCGCATAAGACTGACCTTTGAACCAGACTAGGTCAGAGTTCATTTATATGTAAAACATTTTTGTTTTTAAAAAATTCTCTCAATATTTTCATTTTCTAATGTACATTAATGCAAGTTTGATTAAAAAAGAATAACACAATTAAATAAAATTTTAAATGGAGCTCACTGGTAACCTCCACTCTATTTCCTCTTCATCCATCATTTTGTGCATCCTATTCTATTTTTAGATCATGCCCCGCGGGCGACTCATGTGGTTCCTGAGGGCTACCTAGTGCCTGTGGGCACCGTGTTGGTGACCCCTGTTCTAGACTTTCTGCAGTAAAATCAGACCAAGTTTAACATGGCCTTGTGGCTATTGTTGACTCAATCTCCGAGTACTCGACACACAGAGGAAAGAGAGAGATGGTTGCAGAGTTCAAGGTCCAGTGGAGATTTTAAGACTTAAGACTTTTTTACTGATAAACTACATATACAGTCATGGGAAAAAAGAAAATACACCCACCTTTAAATTAATTTTTTATTTAACAGAGCCTAAATAACAATAGTGTGGTCCTCACCAACTTCTATTAACAAATAAATAACCTCAGCTGACAACAACAACAAAAGAAAACAGCTTTCAAAAAACAGTATTTTTTTCAAAAAGTAAACCAACATTCAGAAACCAGGTGAAAAAAAAAACAAGTACAGCTTATAATTCATGTAATTCATGTAAAAACATGTAGAATCACCTTTATCAACAATAACTTGAAGTATTCATTTTCTGTCTGAGTTTATTGGTCACACATTATTTTGTTTAATTACCAAATTAGTAAGTAAAAACATTAAGTAAAATCGTTACTTCAGTTAATTGATTGTTTGAGGGCATTTACACTGTCTGTCTTAAAAAAAGGTCACCACCTGGATTTAACAAAGCAAATAGGTAATATAAATTATCCTATTGGATAATTACTGCAGTGATGCAGTGAGTAGCTTCTCATTTCTTAAACAACTATGTCAGAAGACACATACTGTGGTCGTGGAAAAGATGTTAATCTGTTTCAGAAGGGTCAAATTATTGGCATGCATCAATTAACTGTAAGCGAGCACTGCTGACAACGACCCAAAAAACGGAGCCAGGAGGCAAGAGTTAAAGCTGAGAAACTCATGGAGTCTTTATTAATAAGGTGTAGAGGGGAAAACAAAATGGAAAAAAGGTAAAAAGGAAAAAAAAACCAGATGTGTTGTGCTGTATCTCAGTGGCCACGAGGCTCGCTTCTGGGTTTCCACTCCAGCTGTTTGTGCCGGGTTCCTCCGCAAACGAGTGTTCAGTCCACTTTAGTCTCACAGAGAGTCTGTAACAGATCAGAAAAAGGGAGACAGAAAGTCACTCTTGTCGGCCTCATACCTCTCTTGTTGTTGTCTGTTGCCGCTTCCTTTTATGCACCACCGCCGCGAGCTGGAGAGTGGCTGGGAATTCCTCTCCAGCTGTGCCAGGTTAGCCAGCCCCGTCCCTCTCATTACCCTGGACTGACATGTTGCTAGGATTCTCCGGATTCCTCCAGGAAACCCCAGCGGGGAGGAGCGCTTGTTCGTAGAGGAAGGTGATGTGGCATAGCCACAGACATCACAAAACAAAAACATCTAAAGAGTTTGCTGAAACTACTAAAATTGGGTTAAGAACTGTCAAATGCGTTATTAAAAACTGGAAGGATAGTGGGGAACGATAATCTTCACAAAAGAAATGTAGTCAGAAAAAAATCTTGAATGATCATGATTCGCCACTGAAACATTTGGTGAAATCAAATTGTAAAAAATCAACAGCTGAACTCATGGCTATGTGACATAACAACGGTGACAGTAAGATCATTTCCACATGCACAGTGTGAAAGGAACTCAAGGGATTGGGACTAAATAGCTGTGTAGCCTTAAGAAAACCTCTTATCAGTGAGGCTAATCGTAAAAAAGGCTGCAATTTGCTAGGGAGCATAAAGATTGGACTATTGAGCAATGAAAGAAGGTCATGTAGTCTGATGAGTTCAGAAGTAAGAAGAGAGGCACATGAAGTGATGCAACCATCATGCCTAGTGCCTGCCAAACAAGCCTGTGGGGGCAGTGCTATGATCTGGGTTTGCAGCAGTTGGTCAGGTCTAGGTTCAGCAACATTATGTGCCCAAAGAATGAGGTCAGCTGACTACCTGAATTTACTGAATGGCCAGGTTATTCCATCAGTGAATTTCTTCTTCCCTGATGGCACAGGAATTTTCCAAGATGACAGTGCCAGGATTCATCGGGCTCAAATTGAGAAAGAGTGGTTCAGGGAGCATGAGGCATCATTTTCACACATGGATTGTCCACCACATAATCCAGACGTTAACCCAATTGAGAATCTTTGAGAAAAATTTGCGCAGAGGTCCGACTGTCCCATCATTTTTACAAGATCTTTTCCAAGAATTAATGCAACTCTGGGCAGAAATAAATGTTGTGACATTGCAGAAGCTCATCGAATGATGCCACAGCGAATGCGTGCCGTAATCAAAGCTAAAGTCGGTCCAATGAAATATTTGAGTGTGTGACTATTTTTTGGACAGGCAATGTATATACTACATATATATAGTGTCCCACAGGTCATTACAACAGACATTAAAACAAATGACAAATGCTTAAATTGATGGCCTTGGACTTTGTGACAGTTGTGTATGCAGTGAATTCAATATGGTAAAGTAACATACTAAATTGTGCATAAGACAAAATACCTATGGATCCCTGTGTTTCCGAGTGAATATCAGTAGTTAATTGAAATATATGAATTAAAGGGACACAATGTCAGTTTATTTCATATTTTTTAATTGATTGTTGATCACGATATTTGAAGAAACTGATTTTGATTATTCATTTACTGTCATCAAAAATAAATTATTTTACACTGAAAATGGAAAGAAAGAAATCCAATTCTTTAATTTTTAAAAATGCATTTCATAATTTTAAACATTTAGTTTAACATCAAGTCAAAATATTTACATTTACAAAAATGTTATAAAATGATATAAGAATAACTGAGAGCAGACAAAAGAACTGTGAAATAATTTATCAATATCATCATATTTCCCAGCTCTAGTATAAATGCATTACTCTTGGACACAGTATAATTAATAAGTAATTTTATCCCTCCATTCATCCACCATCTATACTACTTATCTGTCAGAATTGTGGAAAACATGAAATCTTGTTTTAGTTTTAATTAATAGGTAATTTTATTTTATCTTTTCTCTCCACTCTCCTATCTTTCTTCTGTCTCTCCAGCTCCATTCTGCTCTCCTCCTCTACTCTGCTCTCCTCCACTGACCTCTCTTTCTACCCTCTCTCCTGCTCCACTCTGCTCTCCTCCTTTACTGGGGCCTCATTACAGAAATTTCTGAAATCTTCTCTAAGCTTATGATGATAATCAGGATTTTTGGTATTATGCTTCATAACTGTATTTAGGAAAAAATCTTTGCTATCTTATAGGCGTATACGTCTTAGACGTCATCACTACAGCTAGTAAATCCTGAAATTAGTAGTTATAAGAATTACACAGAAATAAAAATTCCAATACAATGCATTTGATTTAAATGTGTATGTTGGTTCTACATGAATGAACTGAGCTGCATTTACACAGTTGTTTTCATATAGCCATTCTAGTCAAAGATACAGGTAGTCTCATGCACATTCTAAGCATAGATACAGGTATGACAGGATGAATGCTAACAGTTATAGTCAGGCTTTCTTAAGTTAAGAAAGTACGGAGCCCCCGAAGTGACATGGGGGAAAAAGGTGGGAGTTTCAGAGGATGTTGTTAATCTTATTGTAAAATATTGGTTTGATTGTAAAATATCATAAAAAATAAGTGATGAGTTTTTTTGTCGCTTTTTTGAGTGCCGAACTGACAAGGAAGTACATCGACCAAAATGAAAATATATGTTTTGTGAGATCCCACAAAAGTCTTGCGAGATCTTGCAAAAGTCCCACCATTTTTTTTCTCCATGTCACTTTGGGGGCTCCGTAAGATAGGATAGGGCACAGCCATGAGTTTAGGAATTGCTTCTGAAATAGGAAGATATGATTTTTCCTATCCCTGAAACCTAATGTGTGTGCCATGTGCAGCACAAGAATGACAATTACCTAGGGCTGAATCCCAATATAACAGACTAACCTCAGTTAAGTACCTGCTACCCAGATGTTACTGTAGTATCCCAGCTAACAAGCGACGTCCCCATGACATTTGTGGACGTCCGGCTTTGGTCCGGTAGGTAACGTTTCGTGAAGAACATTATGAGGATGTTTTGTAGACTTTATGATTGTTACCGACAGGTCCTATATAGGTCTATAAATAACGTTGCGTTTATAAATACTGTAGTACATTCAGAGGACATCTAATTTTGGTCCAATTCATAATGTTAGTGTCATGATCTGTTCCTCGTGGCACGCGCGAGTGCGCCTGGTGGACTCGGCCCTGCGCGTGCTGTGCTTCTGATATCTCCATTGCACGTAGCGTGGAAGCGTGCACTTCTGGATTGTGGCGCAAGCGACGGAGTACTATAGTTCCCGAGAGCACATGCTTCCGGGCTCATCGTCATGTGACCAGTAATTGGATGTCGGTGCATCCAATCCATAGACAATCATGCCATGTTTAAAAGGACTTACAGTTTGACTCATACTTTGCGAAGCATTAGTCTAGCCCCATGATACTATTGCCAAGCCTTATATTCCCATGTTTGATTTCTTGTGATTTGGACTCTGCTCTCTGTCTTTGGTCATTGTTTTTAGATAGCCCTATGATACTCTGTTTGCTGATCGACTGACCTGTTTCTGTTTTAGATTACTCTTTTGCCTGCCGCTTCTGTACCTCTGCCTGTGTGTGTTAATAAACACAATGAGTTTTACAACGCCATCTCCTGACCTGCGCATGTGTCCAGCTAAACCCCAACGACATGACAGAATGCTTCACTGAAACCGGGTTGCAGCAGGAGAATTGGACGATGGCCGTATGCACACCATGCCATCCTTCTTCTGACAGAAGGTAGGATTATACACCGCGAGACCATATGATGGAGTGGAATTTCCTCCAAGTGGATTTCTACTCAGGTGTCAGCTATTTTTGAGGATTTGCTGGATCCCAAGCATGTTGATGACATCTGGCTGCGGTGTATGATACGCTGGATCACAGGACCTGGATGTATGTTCTCGGAGGGCCTTATCGGCATGGAGCACCCATGCCTAAAAGAACCCAAAAGACTTTGGGGAAGTGCTCCGGGTGCTCTATAGGGCCAAAAGGGAGGCAACAGCTCCAAAGCCCCCTCCAGTGGCCAAAAAGGAGGCAACCACTCCAGAGCCCCCTCCAGTGGTGAAAAAGGAGACTATATCCAGAATCCTAGCCAGAAGCCAGAATCCAAGTCCAGGTCCATGCCGAGGTCCAAGTCAAAGTCCAAGCCAAAGTCTAAGTCCATGCCACAGTCCATGCCAGAATCCAAGTCAAAGTCCAAGTCTGCGCCAGAGTCCGAGTCCCATGCCTGAATCCAAGCCAGAGTTCAAGTCCAAGCCTATGCCATAGTCTATGCCACAGTCTATGCTTGACTCAACACCAGAGTCCAAGTCAAGGTCCAAGTCCAAGTCCATGCCAGAGTCCAAATACAAGTCCAAGCCAGAGTCCAAGCCAAAGACCAAGTCCATGGAGCTTATTCCTGTTACTGTCAAAGTAAACGGGCCAGAGCCCGCTCCTGTCCAAGTCACCGGGCCAGAGCCAGAGCCCTCTTCTGTCAAGGCCACAGAGACTGTCCACATCAATGTCACAGAGCCTGTTCCCATACTCATCACAGAGCCTGTTCCTGTCCCAGCCACAGAGCCTGTTACAGTAAAGGCTCCAGTTCCTGTTCCAGTCAGTCACAGAACCCTCTCCTGTTCCGGTCACAGTCATGGAACCTGCTTCTGTTCCAGTTCCTGTTCCAGTAATGACTACAGCTCAAGCCACAGAACCTGATCATGTTCCAGTAGTAGTGACACTCACAGAGCCTGCTCCTGTCGCACTCACAGATCCTGCTCCTGTCACACTCACAGAGCCTGCTCCTGTC
The DNA here is from genome assembly GCA_030068355.1 of Notoglanidium maculatum. Classification (NCBI taxonomy): domain Eukaryota; kingdom Metazoa; phylum Chordata; class Actinopteri; order Siluriformes; family Auchenoglanididae; genus Notoglanidium; species Notoglanidium maculatum. Next base: position 580 of record JAQQZX010073612.1, on the reverse strand, counting down.
GCACCCACAGACCCTGCTCCAGTCGCACTCACAGAGCTAGCTCCTGCTCCTGTTGCACTCACAGAGCCAGCTCCTGCTCCTGTTCCAGCAGCAGTCATAGTTCAAGTCAGAGAGCCTGTACCTGTCACAGTTAAAGTCACAGAGCCAGTTCCTGTCTCAGACGCAGCTCAAGTCACAGAGCCAGTTCCTGTCACAGATGCATCTCAAGATATAAAGCCTGCTCCTGTTCCAGTCATGCTCACAGAGCCTGCTCCTGTTCCAGTTGTTCTAACAGCTCAAGCCACAGACCCTGTTCTTGTTCCAATCACACTCACAGAGCCTGCTTCTATACCAGTCATGCTCATAGAACACATCTTGGTTCAAGTGTCCCCAGTTAAGCCTTCCTCAATGCCTGAGTTCCTGCCTATGCCCTCTTCAAGGCAGAAGTTCCGCGTGGTGGTTCCTAGTGATACAGCTGAAAATATTCGCTTATATATATATATATACAAATATTCGCATATATATATACATTTACATTTATGTCATTTGGCAGACGCCCTTATCCAGAGCGACTTACATACATCTTATTTTATACAAGTGA
>JAQQZX010073591.1:0-12210 GCA_030068355.1 Notoglanidium maculatum | reverse complement strand
ATTAGGTCAACTGGCTACTCTAAATTGCCCATAGGTGTGAATGCGAGTGTGTGTGGCTGTTTGTCTGTGTTGGCCCTATTCCCTGTATTCCCTGTTCTCTACAGCCTGTATTGTCTCCAGCTTCCCCCGCGACCCAGATGGATAAAGCGTATAGATAATGGATGGATGGATGTTAGGGTGCTGTTACCCACACATGTCTTTTAATTAGAAGTAGACAAACAAAAAAATAATAAACATAATTTTTAATTATTATAAATTTTAGTTAAATAAAATATAAAAAATAATAATAAAAAAAGATTAATTAATAAAAGGATAATGTACACTTTGGGCAGCATGGGGCAGCGGTTAGCACAGTTTCTTCACAGCAAGTTCCGGGTTCGATCCCTGGGTCAAATGGTTGTCTCTGTGTTAGCCCTGTTACAGATTGGTGACCTGTCCAGGGTGTACCCCGCCTCTCGCCCAAAGCCAGCTAGGATTGGCTCCAGCTTCCCTGTGACCTGCAACCAATAAGCAGCATAAGAAATGGATGTATGTAGATTTCCACTGTGGTTGTGTTTCGATGTATTTAGATGATTATTACAATTAAAAAATGAATAAAATTTAATTGGTTGGCAATATAGTTTACCAGATTATTTACAAATAAAAAACAATCACATATAGTTAAGATATAGGATTTCACCCACCCCACTGCTTTCATACCTTTAAATGAGTTATTTTGCTAATTACAGTTAATGTGTAAAACATTTAGCTTGCTAGTGAAGAATTAAATCAGCACATTTTGTTAGTCGCTGGTTTTATGGTCCTGAGTTTATTGCTCTATTTTACCCTCTAGTAGAAATATAGTTATATTTCATAGAGCCATCACTTTGCAAAGCCAAAAATAAGTATGACATTTATGAACTAATAAGTGAAAGAATGGAAGAACCCACATCCTATAAGTTCCTATTAAAGTGGACTGTGCTGATGACATCATAATGTGACGATTCTCTGCCCTGTCAGGCAAAAGCCATTCACCCCTGTTAATATGAACATTAACACTGAGTAGTATATTTTATTTGTGTTGGCCTAGCTATTAGCCCAACCCCTGTACCTATGAAAATGATGTAGATGCCTCGCGAGAATGGCGGAGTCGGAGTATCCAGGTGGAGGAAGTCTCTGGAGAGCTTGCGCGGGTCCCCCATCATTTGTGTTGTAGACGTTTAAGTCTTTGTGTCATTTGGATGCATTACACGGTAATCCTGGCCTTTATCCAAGTCGGAATTTGGAAGTTGGAAGTTTCAGCTGTTTAAGCTAAACGGAAAAAGTATCACGGGAATAGCGGTGTTTGTTGGTTTAATTGACTTGTTTTTCATCGACTGGTTTTTTTTTGGGGGGGGGGCTTGGGGGGTTTGGGAGAAACATTCATTTCCCCTTGGAACAAACTGTAAGTGTCAAATGTTGATGGCAGTATCATGGGTCTGATTCCTGTTGTTTGGTTTTTCTTTTTTTTATTAATGACTGTTGGACTGTTTGTTGTATATGCAGTGTATTATTCAATATACTGACTACTGCTGAATTCCTGTGGTGTTGTGAACTGTTTATTGCTGCAATTCTTTGTATAGAGGTGGGAAAATGCATATGTAAGATTTTGCAGATAGAAAAGGGTACATGTCACATCTTAAGTTTATATACATGTATTCTTGTGATGTTTCCTATCTTTCATTCTTTCTTTCGTGGATGCAACACATCCCTGTGTAGTGAACAAGTTATATTGGCAGGAAAAAAAACTGCCTGGCACCCTGGCAAATTAAGGTAAAAGGGGTAGTGTTACAATAATAACAATATGAGAGAGCAAGAGAGAGAGAGAATGATGTATAGCACATTACAGCACAGTGATTTAATCTGTCCTGATGTATATATGTGTGTGTGTGTGTGTGTGTGTGTGTGTGTGTGTGTGTGTGTGTGTGTGTGTGTGTTTCACAACTATTTTCATATATCATTATTACCTGAATAATATTTGCCCATATGTGCCCTTCTTGTAGGTTACCAGATTTACAGAGTTTTCAGTTATAACAAAAGCTCTGATTGTTGTATTATACAGTATCATTATATGAGCTGTAAAGCTGCTCAGTTTTTTAAATGAGATAAATGGTAAATGTACCTTCCACTTCTATAAGTCACTCTGGATAATGTTGTCAAAATACCATACATGTAACGTAAACATGGAGAGATATAGATTCACTTCAGTAATGAAAGGAAGCCAAAAGCACAAAATCTGTCTAGTAAATAGGCTCTGAATGAATGTGCAGTCCATTTGCAAGTCAAACTACAAGCTGTTTTGTTTTCCACCTAAATTAAGTTTTGAGCTTTATTGTCATATACCAATAACAATGTTACATCATTCACAGTAATGAAATTCTGTACACCCTCAAATTTGCACTAAATTTACAGCAAAATAACACTTGGTAGTAAAAATAACTACTACTATGACTACTACTAATAATAATAATTATAAGATTATGCTTACCATTTCCATATCTGTCATGCAAGAAGGTGTATGTAGTGTGTATAAGATGTGCAGGTATATATACATTCCAATATATGTACAGAAGGTAAGTTTAAAGTAACTATAGAGTTAAAGTGACTAGTTTTAAAGTGAATGTAAAAGGAACAGGGTTTAAGGTGGGGGTCCTGTAATTTTGATGAATGTGTAAAGTGAACAGTGTTCAGCAGTTCTGAAGCCGTACTGTGTGAAGAGGTGCTGAACAACTGGCAGTTCAGTCCTGGTGATGTGTTGCACTGATCTGATTACCATTTGTAGAGCTTTTTGGTCCAAAGCTGGTCCACTGGTCAACTGCTATCGCATTATTAACCTAAAATGCTATCGCATTATTAACCTAAAATCAACCAGGAAGCTTATGAATTGTTTTATGGTATGGAACTGACAGACAAAAGAGTGGTTGGTTGGTTGTTTACCTTTATCTTTTTCCCACCTCTATGTGGCATGGATATGTATAGGCTTGAGCAAATAGGGTTAAGGACCATGCCCAAAGACCCAACAGTGGTAGCCCAGTGGCGCAAGGGCTCAAACACCCCCGACCTTTGATCAGCAATAATTTGACCCACCACAACAACAAATGACAGACAAAAGTGTAATGCAACTTAATGAAAAATCAAAATTATGTTATTAGATATACCAAAGTGACTAAGTAAAGCAGCAAGATGTACACTGATGTTCTCATGTTGCATGATCTCAGTGACATTCATCATACATACATTTAACATTGCTAATTTCCTAATACTAAACAATGGCAGAACACCACTGTGAGCTAAACCAAGCTGTCTTCCTTACTGTCAGCTCAGGGCACTTGTTTAACTGCCAGTTGATCTTGGCTTTCATTAAATTCAGGTGTGGTGCCTACTGCCTGCTTAGACGTAAAAAATTAATCACTATTGAAAAGTCTGTGCTGCCCCCTAGAGTTTACATCTCTAGTCTCTTATGAAAAGACAGGTACTGTTTTCTCTCTGGAATCTTTTCCCCAAGCTACATCTTTCATTTAGTCTAGAGAGAATACTGACCCAATACCCAGCATACATAACAGCAAGAAATGGTGGAAGAAAACATATCAGAAATCAGATACTTTGTTAAATGATGCAGATTATTATTGAATTTGGTGAAATTTTGGAATAAGATTTGGAAAAGAAATATCTAATTTTCTCACAGGTTGTTTCACAGTTTAAATTGGCGCACAATCCACCCTGCTTACCAAATATTATTGCAAGGTGTTTCAACAGTCCGTCTAACAATTCACTTTACCTAACATCACAGAGGGCTTTCTTGGGGACTGGCTCTTTAATAAACCAACTGAAACTGAAACCCTGCAACTGAAACTGATGTCACTTTCTGTTGACACTGTGCAGTTTTCAGTTTGATATTCTGCAGTTTTGGGAGTGCAGTTCTCCTCTCAGCTTCTTCATGCGATCACCAGATCATTATCAGAAATGAGGTTTTCTGGTTTCTAGATGCGACTATAATAATAAAAATAATAATAATAATAATAAAAAAAAAAAATAATAATAATAATAATAAAATTTGATCATATAAATTATTCGCTAGCTCACCTAGTGAACAAGATCAACTTGAGAAGAACTTCCTTTTTCTTGATCTCAAAAAGTTTCTATAATCATGCTAATGAGAAAACTGTTATATTGAAAGTATAAATTAACCTTTGTGTGATGTGTGGATTTGATTAAGTCTATGTTTCTTGTGCAAATGTGGTAAAGAAGAATAAGGTCAGAAATGTTCTTTCAAATCACAGGCGGTGTCATATCTGCACATGTTCCTTCGCGACAACGATACAGGCACGCTTTCCGATTGCGACACACTCGGAGACAGAAATGGACAGTTTTACACAAGAACACTCAGACACAGAAATGGACTTCATATCCCACACTACACAGCCAACAGACAACATGGCCGAACCCCTTCGGCGTTCAGGGTCACCTGACTCATGATTGGGAGAAAGTGCATCCAATTAGACACACGCCACTAATTCTAGTTATACCCCTCAATTAATTGTGTGCTTTGAGAAGCATTAGTCTTGCTCCTGAGTGTGTCTGCCTGTTGCCAAGACTTTTTTTCTGTGTTTTCTCTCCGAGTTATTGATATTGTTCTGTGTTTTCCATTCCCAAGTTTGTTTTGCCTATATTGTCCTGTTTGTAGCTCGATCAACCATTTGCCTTACAAAACGTTTTACAATGCTGATTTTTGCCTGCTGACTTAGTACCTTTGCTAAGTGTTTTTATTAAAGTGTTAAACTGTTCTTGCATCCCGTCTGATCTGGGTTTCATGCCAGGCGGTCACAGATTTCACTAAAAAGGTGGAAAAGTGAAAAGTTATAAAAGTACAGGGTCGAAGCTTTGACAGAAACGTTGTAGGAAGATGAACAAACTGAGATGTTAGAGGAGTGGGAGCAGTTCTACCTCCCAGACCACATGTTCATGGCGGTGATTGGTGTTATTGAGAAGTTCCCCTGCAACTCCCCCAATGATGAGCTTGTGCTGATGGTGTGTGAGGATGGGAAAGTGTTCGCTTATGAAGGTAACAACAGGTTGCATCTCGTCTAACTACTTGGAGGAGATGTTTACATCTGGCCTCAAGTTTCAAGGAACCAAACTTTGACAAAGCTTTGAGGACCTGGTGAGCTGGACATCACTGTTTATACAATAAAGCTACTGTTCCCTGAGACAACAGCAAACTGTCATTTTTATACTTCAGTTTTTGAACAGATTAAACTAGATATATGTTGATTGGTGAGCTTTGGAGGTACTGGGAGGTGGATGTTGGTATGGCAGAGAAGAGCAATATTTCCAGAAATGTTGAACTTCCCCTTTAAATTAAATTGCCATGGCATCAGCAACTGGCAATCTTTCCAGTTCACTTTTAATAAGAAAGGGTTGAGTTTTACAGGTGCAAATAGCAGCATAAAAAGCAGAACATGAGGACTCGCACATCAGTGTGTCACACACCTGCTGAGCTGCAGTGAACAGAGTAAAACTGAACAAAATAGACCTATAGGCCTACAGGAGAAATACTTACTTAACCTGAAAACCCTGCTGACACTCTGCACTGCTCACAATCCCAGGACTTCTGATACTTCTGGACTTCACATACTCATTTACTGAGGCCTACTCTCAATGGAAACACTTTTCACCAATATTTTCTGGACTTTCCAAAGGGTATTAAAAAAGATTTACATATTTAAAATATCTTTATTTATTTACATGTTTATTTATTTATTTACATGTGCATTGTATTACATATGTGCTTGCCACATTCAAGATCACAATGTAAGTGCACAAATGTAAGTGTATTATTTTAATAAAGTGTTTCTGTGTCATGTGTCATTAATACAATATTAACGTAATTAATATTGAAAATAGAGGAAACTCTTGCTGATTTAGGGCCTGTGTCCACAAGGTACATTTTTGCACTGGCACCCAGAATCTCATTTCCAGAGCGCTGTCTTCTTATAGTTCTCTTCTGAAGTGCTGATTGTTGCTAGATTATAAAACAATTTCTATTGCTGTTGTGAATGTTGTCACTATTTACTTTAGAAAGGTTAGGTAAAATGATGGAAAGAACTTGTGTTGATTACAAATATTTACCATAATAACCCTTCAGTGTTGGATCATAAACAACTGGGTTGTCAGTGACAGCCTGGATCAGTTCCTCCTCCACCATTGTTGACAGTGTTGATATCGTGTATCCCACCCCTTCTTCATTTTCATTGGTCGGAGAGAGAAGTGATGCTGATGAACTTGACAATGTTCTAAATGCTGAACTGATAGCGCTCTGAGCACAGTGGAAAAATAAGCTGAACTCTGAGGATACTGAGCACTCTAAACACTGAACCTCATGCAATTTGAAAAGAAAATAGACGCTGTCAGTGCAAAAAAAAAAAATGCACTTGGTGGACACAGGCTCTTGTTGTCACATCCTGATTGTTATAATCCGGGATTATCTGGGAATAATATAATATTCCACACTACATATGAAGTGGCCCTAGCTTAGGCTAATTACCTGGCCTAGCTTCAGTGTCTTCAAATAATTATTTTCTTTTTTCGTATTAATCAGTTAATTTCGTAAGTCATTAATAGCCATTAAAGACAATTAAAATGTCACTATACAATGTGTTATAAAAAGGAGTTCTGAGACTGTGCATGTGCACATTTTTTGTTTTACTATAAAGCTCAAACTTTAGCAGAGAGCAAGCATAAAATTCTGTGTGAAACTCAGGAACTCGGCAATGGAAACCCATGAAATGTTTCAGCAAGCCTACAGCAATGAAGCAATGGGCAACTCTCACAATTTCAGCAGCTTTCTTGATGGTGATCCAATGATCCTGACACACAATGCAAACATATGTTGCTCCAAATCCAGTATATATGATTCAGCATTAATGGTGCATTCCCAGATGTTCAAGCTACCCATGCCATGTATAATGCCCCCCATCCCATCAGGGATGCTAGCTTTTGAACTGTGTGCTAATAACAAGCTGGGTAGTCCCTCTCCACTTTAGCCCAGAGGATATGGCGTTTATCATTTCCATAAAGAATTTAAATTTTTGATTTTGATTCAGACCACAAGATAGTTTTCCAGTTCACCTCAGTCCATCTTAAATGAGTTCGGGCCCAGAGAAGGCGGTGGCGTTCCAGATCATGTTTATATATGGTTCCTTCTTTGCATGGTGGAGTTTTAACCTGCATTTTTGGATGCAGTGATGAACTGTGTTCACAGACAGTGGGTTTGGGAAGTGTTCCTGAGCCCATGCAGTGATTTCCACTACAGCATTATGTCTGTTTTTAATGCAGTCATCCAATAAAGCCATCCAATATTTGTGTTCATCCTTGCCCCATATGTACAGAGATTCCTCCAGATTCTCTGAAATTGTTAATGATATTACTGTGCTGTAGATGATGAAATCCTCAAATTATTTGCAATGTTATGTTGAGCAACATTATACTTAAGTAGTTGCACTATTTGCTCACGCAGCCTGAACCCCTCCCCATCTTTACTGCTGAGAGACTCCGCCTCTCTGGGATGCTCTTTTTATACCCAATCCTGCTACTGACCTGTTGCCGATTAATTAGTTGTGAGATGGTCCACCAGTTTTTTATTATTATTATTATTATTGTTGTTGTTGTTGTCATTATTATTATTATTACTATTATTATTATTATTATTTAATTTTAGCATTACACAACTTTTTCAGTCCTTTGTTGACCCATCTTAACTTTTCTAAAATGTATGCTGGCATCAAATGCAAAATTATTTTCAACACTTTTTATGTTATCTGATTAAATATGTATTTACATGATTTGCAAATTATTGCATTCTGTTTTTATTTACAATTTACACACCATCCCAACTTTTTTGGAACTGAGGTGTGATAAACCAATAAAACCTGGCATGACATATGGTGGATATCAGAACTGATCTCAAGATTTGATATGTTTATGATTCACAAAAAACAAATTTTATTAATTTCAATTAATCTAGATTAAATTTTTTATTCAGTCACATAAGATTAATCCTAATATTGTATAAACTGTTTCTCAAAACATGTTGTTTCCTTGAAAATAAAATTGTGTAGAGCTCTGTGATTATTTCTCTTCAAAAAGAAAAATATACATTTATTAGGTTTAAAAGCTTTTGTGGGTCTGGACCATTGATTTAGTCAGCTAAGTCAAGTTTAAGACTGTATTTTAATCTTACTTTACTCCAAGAAAGGAAAGGAGGAGAAACAGGCAGACCCCACATCAGAATGGCACCACTTGTGAATGTTCTGTAAGCTGCAATAGAACACAGATGTATAACGTATAACATTAATGTATCTCAATATGATTTAATTACCTGAAAGAAATTGCAGATATTTACCTATCTTAAGCCTCATTCAGATCAACATTACAGGGGGAGATGGAGAATATATTCAAGGTAATCCTTCGCTGTATCTTTCTGGATGGGATTTCAACCAACAGGAAATTACAGGATCTGGTCATATGGACACAGACATTCAGCAGGATGAAACCAAAAACCTTCACAGTGGAGCACGGGAAAGTTATAGGTGAGGCAAAGATAACAAGAGAGCTGAATTTGACAGTCAAAACTCCAATTATTAGAATGGCCTCCTCCACTGCACTGATGCTGTGTGAGATGTGCAGAGTGCTGCCATACACTGACGTGAGTATTAACTAATGTACCACAGCAGCATTTTCCTGCTGCATATTTGTATCAGGAACAAACAAACTGTTACTTTCAACAGAATGGCAAAGTTCTCTCCTAACTTTACTCACCTGTGAAAGCTGATACATCTTCAGTGCTTGTCCGGTTCCTGTTCCTGTTTTTGGCAAAACTAGGTAATCCTTCTTTTCTTTTCTTTTTGTCACAGAGTGATGAAGCTTTTTTGCTTGCGGGTCTGATGCAAATTCAGCCGTCTCTGCCTTTAGCACGGTACTGAAAAAATACAGTTCAATGCATAACTCAATCAAATCTTAACAGAGAAACATGAAACACAGCATATTTTAAGTGTGATTAAACTTCCAGGGCATGCCAATACTTCCACAAATCTGCTTAGAAAAAAAAAAAAAAAAACTATGCTGCAGAACCTGCCTGAGAATCATCACATTTCAGTTTTCTTCAGTATCAAAGTTATCCAGTGATAGTTGTCTGTATATTCATGGCTATATTGCAAACAGGAGCTGCTAAAAGCTTATTTTACTTTTAATGGCATCAGTTTGCCAAAATGGCAAACAGTATCGACTGAAAATGGGTCTCAGATGAGTAGCTATACCAGATCCTGTCTGTGGCCCAATTATTATCTGAAAGGAGTGAAAAATTACCTACATTTGCACTCAGGGCTGGATTAAAACCACTTAGCAGATGGTAACTAAAGTTCAAATCACCTCATCTCCCAGACAGAAATAAATCCCGTCCAAAATGAGGCTTTTTAATAACTTTTAACTCAAATCTAGGTAAGCTAATGCTAATGTGCTGTAACATCAGCTAGCTTGCCACAATATCACATTTCAAAATGAAAACAGCAAACAAAGAAATTAACTAACTTACATTATGACCGATATGATCTAAATGGATAGGCAGCTGTACAAATAAAGCTTACTTTGACATACATACCATCTTCATGTCCTCGCGCTCTTCCTCTCCTGCTCTCTCTGTGACGTCAGCGACGTTGATGAAAAACGCAGCTCTGTCAGGTGTCGGTAAAGAATCGGCTGTTTGGTGGCGTGCTGTCTGTAGGCGGGGCTTATCTTGTGCACATGGCCAAAATGAGTGAGACAGTACAGCGGATCCGGCCCTGAGTCTACTGCTGTCTGGGATCCATTAGGGCTATAATAGAGAAGTTTTTCTTGCAAGACTTTTTAAATATGAAGAAATGTGAAGATATGTTTAAATGTGTGATTAGTAATAAATCTATAGATGTGAGCTATGGTGGGGGTTATGTAGTGTGGTCTGTCTATCTCTCAATCTGTCTCTAAACAGCTGTTTTAAAATGACTTGGGGTGTGATGAACGTCCTAATCAACTTTTTAAAAGAAATGTAAAGTAACATGAAATGTGTGAAAAACTGAGATTGATTATATTTACCCAGGATGTATGTCAACTTTTGGCCTGGCAAATCTAACTGGAAACCACAATCTGTTTTGTCCAAGCTCCCTTCAGAAGTAGCAGCCCTAGTAGCAACTTCTTGCAAGGTACATAGAAAAGTAAAGAAACTACAGATAAGTAGTGATATGTACTTGATACTGTTCAAGTTTTGCTGAAATGCAAAGACCAATTGGCTGACCAAAGGTGAACATGTTCTTGACATAGCCCATCATCAATATAATTCCACTTACAGATTAGCACAATGATGCTCTGTCTCATGGACTTTAGCAAGCAAGTTCCTTTTATCGAGTCATGCCTCTCGGAACCCCTTCAGATTCATGTTCATTGCTGATGCTGTCTATCCTTCACAGCCTAAGTCTTCCTCTTCTCCTCCAGCCTTCAGTTTTCCCCATCATCAGAGCCTTCTCCAATGATTCTTATATTTTATGATATAGCCAAAATATTTCAACTTATGTCTCATCATGAATTCCTCCATGGAGCAAAAAAACAAAAAAACCCAAAACAAAACAAAAAAGAACCTAGCACTTGTTAGCCTAATAAATATTATGCTAAAGATATCCAAAAGATAAAACCCTGAAATATAGAATAAGTGTTAGACTGATTGGGCTCATCTAATTTACCCAGGTAGCAGAAGGGAGTACAACCTATTGACCAATAAATTATAGGTATAACCAGAAATAACAGATATGGGGAGAACATGTAAAACTCCACACAGACAGTAACCTGAGCTCAGGATTGAACCAGTAACCCTGGTACTGTACCACCATGCTGCCTAGTGTTTGTATTTTATTGTCTGTTGTGAGTATTGTTTGAAAATTTTCAATATCATGCAATGCTTTGAATTCGATATCGATACCAAAATGATACTTTTATCAATACCCTTGTTCTAATTGTGTTAATAAACAATCAGATATGTATATGTTACTTTGTGTGCATATTCATATAGAGAGCCTTTACACCATAATTACATAATTACACCATAAAGGCTGTAATTATAATATATATGGGGGGACACACCACACACACACACACGTCCCTGCAATATTCAGATGTGCACAATGTCCAACTTTATCTATATATTTTCCAGAGAACAGACGTTGGAAAGTATTTTGGTTGTTAGGGGCCGGCTCGCCGCACTTCCGCTTTCCCGCACACCGCTATCGGCACACAGCTCTCAGCATACCACTCTCGGCGAACCCCCCCCCCGGAATATCGGGAGTACTCAGAAGTACTCAGAAATACTCACGAATACTTGGGAATACTCATGATTACTTGGGAATATTGGGAGTACTCAGAAATACTCACAAATACTTGGGAATACTCATGAATACTTGGGAATACTCGGGAATATCAAGAGTACTCAGAAATACTCACGAATACTTGGGAATACTCGTGAATACTTGGGAATACTCAGGAATATTGGGAGTACTTAGAAATACTCATGAATACTTGGGAATACTCATGAATATTTGGGAATACTCGGGAATATCGGGAGTACTCAGAAATACTCACAAATACTCGTTAATACTTGGGAATACTCGTGAATACTTGGGAATACTCGGGAATATCGGGAGTACTCAGAAATACTCGGGAATACTCGGGAATACCCGGGAAGGCTCTTGAATGCCCATGACCCTCTTCTTTGCGTTTTTCAGGAGCACCAGCAAATGCACAGAAGTGGAATATATGAAATCACGTTTACTTTTCACTGAACATTCCAGCCGCATCAACAGGCATCAAGTGTTCTTACTTGTGTGTGTGTCTGCTGTGGAAGTGGAGGATGATGGGTGAAATTATGGGGGTGTGTACAGGTAAAATGTGGTCTACGCAAGATAAAATGCATGGCATTGCCAAGTTAAAGGAAAGGCCACTGAGAAAAGGAGCACTTTCTTCTACAAATCCTCTCTTTTGGGGAGTTTAATGAGGAGATTTAAACCCCAGTAGAGATTACAGAAGGATACACACCTGTAACATCTATGCTTGGTGGCAGAAAGCATGAAGACGGAGACAAAGGGCCTGTAGAAATATCAAGGACAGATAATGTCA
>JAQQZX010073550.1:0-12213 GCA_030068355.1 Notoglanidium maculatum | reverse complement strand
GCACCCTGGGTGACCCAGGGATCGAACCCAGGACCTTCTTGCTGTGAGGCGACAGTGCTAACCACTGCACCACCGTGACGGCCCTATATATCTTCAATTTATTTCCTGCCAAGCAAACATTTTTGAATCATGGAATAAGGGAATCATATGTTATTAGAACAATATAGATTTCAAGTAATTAGAAAAGGCCAAAACAAAATTGCACTGAAACCGGGCACTTGTGGCTCACCACATATCTATGTTTTACAGTTAATAGTAGCTCTGTTTAGGAGTTTTTCCATTAGGAGGGAGTGACCAGTTATGCTAAGTTCCATAAAGATTTAATTGGCATTGCATATTATCTAGTTTTATTTGTATCATATGTTGCTGTAACATTTAATCTTCCCTTCTGAGATCACGTAATTCTTATCTTATCTTTTAGCTATCCAAAATACACATATAAGACACAAATCGGCAAAATTTACTGCTAATTGATGAAACCAAATCAGTTTGACAAACCTACATCCTGTAGCATTTCCATTCAAGCAGTCTGTCTTCTATTGACCAGAAGATCAGTACCCTAATAAGAAGGCAGCTTAATTTATCGACACACTGATTTTCTTTCTTTGGTAAGTAGACCAGGTGAGAAATAACACGAGAGGACATGCTGTTATTAGAAAATAAGCAACAGTTGGGTGGTGGGATGTGACCTGGAGCAAAGTGAATTATTTTCCTATAAGAGAATGTCCTAAAGTGTTTTACTCTTGTTACAGTACAGCAATTTGACAATGATTACATTGTTTATTTATTAAAGAACAAAATACTGAAGTTATCAATTTTAGTTACATTGTCCCTACGTGTTTATAATATCTTGGGGCTTTTGGATGCCTGTTTAACAGTGCCTGTTCTTCCCAAAAGAAAACATAAGGTAAGAATTTAGTTTAGAGGTTTAGTTAGTTAATAGTAGTTTAGTTCCTGTTGTCCCTTTCATTATAGCAACAAACAGTCATTCCCTCACAGGTCTCTTTTTTTTGTCTGTCTTTGAACTAATCACACTGTCACATAACTAGCAAAGCATAAATGAATTGTTGCTATAGAAATAATAACATATTAGAGCAAACAGATTAATAAAGCCATGGAATAATCTAAGACAAAATGATGTAGTGTCATATTCATAACAAATGCATATGAGCAAAATACAATTTTGAATAGCGTCAGACATTTGAATATTGATTTCAACAGCACAGTGTGTTGGATAATCATAGGATTTGTAGTAGGATTTGAACAAAGACTGAGGTTAAACTTACAAGAAAGTTGTAGATATGCATTAAGGGTATTTTTTAGATGAAATGTTTATTCAACTAGGGAAAAAACGTACAAAAATGTGCAATATAGGACTTTAATCTCAGACTTTAGACGAGGACTGGAGTACTTTGTGGACCATTATAGAATGGCAAAGCCTTATCACTATGATTTAGTGTTTCTTGAACCCACCTGGATCTATACACAGCCATTTGAGCCACATCATCCATCTTTGTGAACAAAGGTCTGTCTAAAGACTCTAAAAAAACAATCTTCCGTTTTACTCACACCTATATAGCATTCCTAGAGCAAACAGACCTCGTCAATGCCTGTTTTATTGCAGCTCCATAAAATCCATCCCAAGCTGTGCGTCTCTGCTATTTCAGCTATAAGCAAACTTTACAAAAGTACAGAAGCTTGTCTGTGCATACGTATGGTTCAAGAGTGCCTCAAAATCGCATATTTGCAAGGAGACATGTTATAAACAGAACAAACTTCATTGTCATCGTGACCTTCAATCAGGAAGACGCACTGATTTCTTAAAGCTGATGTTTATTGAACCATGAAAAGACACAGCCCAGTGCTTGAATATTGATACTCTTTCTAAATGACTCGGGTTGTTAGGAAAGCCAATAAGCTGCGGCAGGTCATGTTGCTCCTCTTCAGAGCAAACATGACAAATTATATCTTGTGTATACATTTAGAAATAATAATGCAGATGGCAATATTCAGTCGCTTCTGCTGTATGGGTTTGTATTGCATTATGTAAGGAATCAGAAAAGCACAGATCCACTGTGGACTATATGTTACTCAAATGGCCCAGTAATCACATCAAGAGTGAATAGTCCTCATAGAATGAAAACAGGAAGAGAGCAAAAGGGGAACACCTTAGCCAAAATAAGTGCACCAAATGCTCTCTTACAGGTGATGTATGCCCACTATATAGCCACCATCATACCATTATGTGCTTTTTGAACATCCCATTCCAGATTTAGTCCCCTCTTTGCAATTATAATTACCTCCACTCTTCTAGGATGGCTTTCCACTAGACTTTGGAGTGTGGCTGTGAGGATTTCTATCCATTCTGCCACCTTTAGTGAGGTTTGGTACTGATGTTGGATGAGGAGACATGGGGCATGTTGGTGTTCCAGTTCATCCCAAAAGTGTTCAGTGGGGTTGAGGTCAGGGCTCTGTGCAGACCATTCGAATTTTTCACCCTTGTCAAACCATCTCTTCATGGAGCTCATGCTGGAAAATGTTTCAGCCTCCTATTTACAATGAAAAGAAATCTTACTGCTACAGCGTACAAAGATTTCCTATACGATTCTGTACTTCCAAATATGTGACGACAGTCAAGGATTTGGGAATAAAAACCTTTTCTCCAAGTTTACCGAATCGTTTTTCTTTTACAAGAATGTATGCGTGTGCCGTGCTCATAGCAGCTGTGTGATTATTGCGCAATTGCAGTGTCATAAACCCCTTGCAACCCTCTAAAGTGCAGTGAGGTGAAAAGGCAGGACCCAGGTGCATTAGATCAGTGTGCTCTTTATTAATTAGTGCAAACCAGGAATCATTTTCAAAGCCTGTATCAAAGGTCAAAAAGCAGGTGGGAGTTATCATCCATGGAAAATTCATAATCATAAACCAGGTACGCAAATGTTGATCAGAAAACCATGAACATGAACTAGGGAATGAGAAACAAGGCTTAGAAACGCACAATGCGGTTAATGAGACTTCACAATGGAACAAAGAAACACAAGTGTGGCATCAGTTTAGCGCCATACGTGTGTATTGAGATCCAAAACCCAAAATCTGTAACCGAGAAATCAGTTCTCAGTTACGCCACTCTCGTTCTCAGTGACGCGTTTGTCATTATCGGTTTTCTTTCTCTCATTCATGGTTATGCTTCTCTCGGTCTCAATCTCAGTTCTGGAAGTTTCTCGCTTGAGTTTTGGCACGCATTTGACAGCAGGGGACGTATTGCTGGATGCTGGAGAGTGGGATCTAGTAACTCACTGGCTACTGAACAAGTGATCGACCCACTCAGTACACAGCACTTTACATCAGCAAAATCTACGCAAAAAAAGCAATGCAAACAATGCAAATTGTAAGGTTTATCACGGGGAACGCCGCCATTTACTACGAGAGGCAAATCTCGCAGAAAATGAGTTACTAGATCCCGCCCTCTAGCAGCCAGCAATACGTCCTTCTGCTGTCAAATTCAGGCCAAAACTGAAGCGAGAAACTTTTAGAAATGAGAGCGAGACCGAGAAAAGCATAACCTTGAATTGATTTCTTGGTTACAGATTTTGGTTCTCCGTGTGTATGGCGATAAATTGATGGCATACACAAGGGCTTAAGTACGCAGACTAATCAAGGGAAGAACTGAAAATAGGTGAGAGCAATCAGGACACATTAGGAAGGCAACCAGTGCCAAGACAGAGGTTTAGACAAGACATAATCCAAAAACAATAGACTTATGCACATGGCATTATAAACAAACTAAACCATGGCCAAACAAACAAAAGCAGGAAGCTACAGTGCATGCTGAGATCTGCAGCACACAATGAGATGCACAGAACGTGCCGAGAAGGGAAACATGTGACCTTGTACATTTGAACTTTTTTATAAAAAAATGTATCATTTTGCAACACCGAATCTAAGAAAACAGCGTTTAGCCGTTCAAAAATGTCTTAACCAATCTCAGGCAACAATATCTCATTATCTATTATCTGGGTTTCTTTGCTGACACTGGCTGCACTTGTACTTTTAAATATGTAGCACAGCTCATTTTTATAAGCAGTAGAAAATGCACAGAATGCTGTTGACTAGCACCCATGCCAAGGTCATGAGGACGTTAGGAACATTTTAGTGATTTACTTAAAATGGATTTTTTAAATTAATAATTTATTCTAATTTAATCTGTAATTTGGGTAACAGGGATGTAAGTTCAAAGTGACTTCATCAGTCATTATCATAAGATCATTGAAAGAAATAAAGAAGAATTTTTTTTCTCCCCTTGATCTTCAGGAAATTCGGATGACGCAAGTTTCTGTTGAACTTGTGGAATATTGCAGATATTTCAGCAGGGTGAATGTGGTCGGTTAATCTATAATCTATAATGGATGACTCTTCAAAGTGAATGTTTCAGGCATGAGATGTTAAACAAATCCACACGTTAGTGCAAAAAAATATATATATTACAGATTTTGAATTATTTTACTGATTATATTTCAAGGTAAAATGCCATGTAGTGGACTGAATCAGACAAAATCCTGTTTTTAAGTCCTAAAACTTAAAGGTATTTATCTGAAATATGCAGACAGAGACAATGCGTGTATGTTGTGTTTGCACAGTGGACGCGGTGTCAACGAGTCAGGCATGTAGACTAAAGCTAACACAGGCAATGGAGGTGGCATAAGAATGAGATGATTTTACTTTGTATGTATCTGAAATCTTTATTTGACCCCACAACAGACTCTCTCAGAAGGTGAGAGGAGAGCCGAATGCCTGATGAATATCTAGTGACTGAATTATAATAAGAAGGATCGCTTTGGTTACTATTCCTTATTTGAATATTCCTCGTTTAAATGCGCAATCCATCATGTTTCTTGTATAATGTGCTACATTATTATTTTTTTTTTTAAAGAATTGCTCATGAGCTTTCATGCCACTTTTACATGACAAAGTGTGGAAGTTGCAATGAATACGGCTGAACCTATTAAACCTAGTTAAATAAACATGGTTAAAAAGATGCATGAACATGGCTGAAAACATTGATGCCCTTGTGCTGGTTGTACTGTTCAACCGCCTACTCCTGTGTGCACTCATCACCCTTCACATCCTCCTGGGACGTGAAGCACCAGCAGAGTGCTTGTCAGTTATATAGCCTCTGCCCATTTAACACTGGCATGGAGCGACGGTTAGATCATCATTCTTTCCTCTCGTTTGGTACTAATAGCACATTGTCTGCCAAGTTCCAGTACAGCCTGAAGGTCTGCAGTTTGTAATGCCGTGCAACCTTTAAACCCACAGGTCAAGATCTCTGTTTTTCTCCCCCAAAACCAGAAAACCTGCAAAGTGGACCAGAACTGACACCTGGAGCTCTTTGGTGGTTTATTGCTTGAATAGTTCAGTGAGGACTAAAAATGGACTGACATTAGATTATGCATTTCTAAAAACAATTTAAGCCTTAAAGGCTA
This sequence comes from Notoglanidium maculatum, assembly GCA_030068355.1. Lineage (NCBI taxonomy): Eukaryota > Metazoa > Chordata > Actinopteri > Siluriformes > Auchenoglanididae > Notoglanidium > Notoglanidium maculatum. Next base: position 6,730 of record JAQQZX010073550.1, on the reverse strand, counting down.
TACAAAAGCTTGATTTTTATTATTCTTTTTTTTCTTTTTTTCAAAATGTATCCCAGAGTACTAGCTGGTGCAAGTTTAGCTATGACCCAGTTTGGGGTTCTGTATGTAAAGTGAGGTGATTAGATCACTCAACAGACGTCAGCAGAACATGAGCTCACAGGCTGTTTTTACTGAACAAGGTCATTATTTCAAACGGATTGTATATCGCACATAGATTACTGATTTATATAAATAAACAGGAAAAAAAGGCTCTCCTGAATGTTGCGAACTATTTTCGTCATCAATTATTGGGCTGGCGTGGAGCTTGTGTTAGCGTCTAGGCGGAGATTCGCACTTTCTGCTCATGTTCTCATGGTTTTCTCCGGGTTCTCCAGTTTCCCTCCACCTCACGAAAGTGTCCTATAGGTTGATTCTACTCTGAATTAGTCTTAATTGTAATTGTGAGTGTGCCGGTTTACCTGCAATGGACTGGTGTTTCATCCAGGGTGTATTCCCAACTTGTGTCCAGTGTTCCTGGGATCCACTGAGACCCAGACCAGGATAAAGCATTTACTGAAGACGATTTTCCTTTGCCGTGATGGGGTTCTAAAGTCATTCTTTATCATTTAATTTTTGACTCTTCTAGCCTACATTATGATTTTCCAATTTCCCCTTTGTTTCTTTTAATACACGTTATAATTCTCATCCATCATGAATAACACTAGAGTAATATATTAACATTACAGCTGCCAGAATGAATTTCACTGTTATTAATGCAGAATCATTAGTGGGAATCCCAGTGCATCTAAGAATTGATTTTTCCCCCTATCCTTGGGTAATTCTTCAGAAGTAAATAAAATATAAATCTACCATGTATTCTTAGCAAATGGCTACAACTTCACTTGAATTGTTGAAGCACTGCAGTACTAATCTTAAACAGATAAAATGTAATTTGCTGCTGGTGGATAAAATTATTATAGATGTTGTTTTTTTTATAATCCAGGCAAAAAGTGACCCATCAAGCAGCCAGATGATACTTTGTGATGGGCAATTAAACTTAAGAAAAGGTTATGAAGTGTCCTTGAAACCTTAATGTTCCTGCCTTTCTGACTGATTTAAACCTCAGCAGCCTGCAAACCTGTTCAGTTTAAAGGGGACCGGTCATTAAAAACTCACTAGACAACCCAGTAAATTTCTTTTGGACTGCCTATTTCAGAAAACATGTGATTCAACATGCTGGTCAGATTTGGCGCCCCTTTCTACATCACAAGGGGAGCTCATTAGAATTAAACTGGTCTCCATTCTGAGTATCTTCAGCATTTATTTTGCGCCATTTATTTTCTCACAAGTGCTGAATCCGGTAGCATTATGTTGAGGCGAGCCAAGCACAGGAAGGCAAGTAGTGTAAAATCACAATTATGCTCACTATCATGGTAATATCTAGTCCTTGTATGATCTAAAGCTTATGTTAGGTGTTAACCCTGTAGTTAGTAGCCTAGTTTGACTTCTGTTCTTTTGGAAAAGTATGGTAAAGAAAATTAATAATCACTAAAACATAAGGTTTAAAGTACCATTTTGAAATGGCTGTCTGTAGTCTTGTTTGTGGCACTAGTTCGGTGTTCACTTCTTCATTTTCCATATTCCACACAAGTATCCAAAAAAACATAAAACTACAGCTGCCCAACTCACCGCAGAATTAAATTCGCACCTCGACTCCCCTGTTTCCACCAAAACGGTTTATGGGGGGGTGTCGGTATTCAAGATAGGGATTCACGCATGCCAGTGCCAAACATTGGTTTCAATGGCACCAGCGGCACAAATCTTGGGCTGTGGAGAATGTGAAACATGTATTGTTCACTGATGAGTCCACCGTCATGGTCTTTCCCACATCCGGGAGATTTACAGTGTAGAGAAGCCCCAAAAAGGCTGAAAACCAGACGATTGCGTACCCAGAGTGAAGCACACTTGTGGGTCAGTGATGGTTTCGGTTGCAATGTCTTGGCACTCCCTAGGCCCACTACTTGTTCTAAATTGGCATCACTGCCAAGGACTGCCAAACCATTCTGGAGGACAATGTGCATCCAATGGTTCAAACATTGTACCTTGAAGGTGGTACTGTGTATCAGGATGATAATGCACCAATACACACAGCAAGACTGGCAACAGAGTGGTTTGATGAACATAAAAGTGAAGTTGAACATCTCCCATGCCCTGCACAGTTACGAGATCTGAATATTATTGAGCCACTTTGGGGTGTTTTGGAGGAGTACATCAGAAAATGTTTTCCTCCACCAGCCTCAGGTAGTGACCTGGCCACTGTTCTGCAAGAGGAATGGTGCAGATTCCCTCTGGGTACTGTGAAGGACTCGGATCTGTCATCCCTAAGAAGAATTGATGCTGTATTGGCCGCAAAAGGAGGCTCTACACCGTACTAATAAATGATTGTTGTTTGCTAATAAATGATTGTTTCAGTTTCATTGTCCAACCCCGGTATTTATTTCTTTAAATTTAAAGGCACACCCACAAAATCAGCCTGTCTTATCCTGTAGGGGTTTCATACCTTGCAAAATGGCATGAGAAAAATCAAGAATCTAGGCATTTTTTCATTAAACAAACTCGCAAACTTTACAAAAGCATCTCAGGGAATAATATAAAATAAATGAAAAGTGTATGGCAGGTCCCCTTTAATTTTTTACACTGCCCTATAAACCGTATTTCACTGGTGTTGGGAACCATTAATGTTTGTCACATGATCACAGGCATTTTAACAATGAAAGATATATAGATATGCATTAATCTTGAAGCATGGTGTCCCTGGAAAGAAGGACATTGCTGTAATGTACTCTCAAGTGGGAATAATGTGTGTCGATTAAGTCTCCCATCCATCTTTATTAGTGCACTCAGTCACAGAACACTGATTTGATCTCTATTGCTTATCCCTGCAGTGTAGGGGCCAAGCATGAAATTACAATGCTGTAAGAATGAATAAAGCAAGCAAAAAACATCTCTTTCATATCCAGATTAGAGTCTTGCTGTTGGGCATTTCCTGTCTGTGGATGGGGATTTTATTTAGCAGAGGCTTATTTGATGGATAAAGTTTGATGGATAAAGTTGCAGTTACATTTTTAATTACTAGATTGAAATCTGTGTTCACACTTCTGAAATGTTTTATATTTGGGCCGTGAAATTAACTTCACTCACACAAAAGATACATCTTTATTAATATGTACAGCATTAAATTACTCCATGTCTACTCTGCCTGTAGCTATATAGCTGCTACCTTTCCATCACAGTGAACCTTTTTGTGGTTTTTCTGAGAACACCAAAGTATGTTTATGCTATGGGAAGTGGTTAGCACGTTCTACACCTGAACTGCAGTTCAAAAATATTTTTGGCTGACAGAATGACGGAAAAACAATAGGCTATGATTTTAAACAGGAACCACAACTATTACTCTATTACTCTCACTATATTAGGAAAGCCAAACTTATACTAATATTGAGACATCTTTGCTCTTAATTCCTCAGTGCCTCAGTTCTTCTTAGCGTGTATTCTGCAACGAGTTCCTTTATGATTCTGCTCCATGATGACATGAATGTATCATATAAGTTGTACATACATGCATTAGAAAACATTCCCACGCCATTAGACTACCACCACCACAAGTCTGATTGCTTGACAAGCCAAATTCTGACCCAACCATCTACATATCACAGCCGCATATGAGCTTCATCTGACCGCGCAATGTTTTTCTGCTGTTCTTCTTCAACTGCTTGTGTACAGTACCCTCCCCTGGTGTAGAGTGGTTATTTGAGTTACAATAGACTTCCTGTCAGCTTTACCAGTCTAGCCTCTGATCTACCTCATCGATAAGGCGTGTCTGCTCGCAGAGCTGCCTCTCGCTGGATGTTTTTTGGTTTTTGCACAACTCTAGAGATTGTTGTCTTTGAAAATCTCAGGAGCTACCGCCACACGATAAAATAAGTCCAAACTATAATTACTAAATAGTAATACTTATTCTGTTAACGAGCGATTTTATTTCCCCACTGTGTGATTCCTAGAAGAGCAGTGGCTTCTGGACTTCTAATCAAGTAGGAGACAAATTTTGTGCCTGATGAAATTGTGGGCTTTTTTTTTTTTTTAAAACACAAAAACAGAATTTACGATGAAGCTTCCAATGAAAAATGCATTAGTACTGTGGGTTTAAACAGTTGCCGTGCAAGTGATTTATCATCAAAGAATTTAAACCAGCAGTTGAGATGTTGGCTTGAAGCAGTTTGAACCTCGGGAATATTTTCCCACTGTGATGCTTTCAGCGTGCTTGCTGTTACAATACATCCATCCTCAGCTCTGTTAACCTCTATATACAACTGTGTCATTTTCTTCCCACTGAGAAAACTGATGATTTCCTTAACATACGATATGATATATTTTTAGACCTGAATGGAGAAGCTGAGCATTTTGAAAGTGTGCTCGTGATGCACAAAAGCCCTTTCGAAGTTTGAAAAAAAGAGACATCTTCTTCTCTTACTGCCTGTAAAGTTGTAATAATGTAAGCTAGACATGTTCAGGTACTGATGCTTTCCAATATCCTCCCTTTATTCCCAGGTGAACTAAAGCTGGAAAATGCTTTTACAGGCAGGAAGCAGCACTTGCCACTGAATTATGACCTCTGTTACACTAAGCAGCCTGCGTGGACTGAAAGCTGCTTAAAGGGACACTCCAGACAAATGTTAAAATTTAACCACCCATACATTGGTTGTAAACATGCCTATTTGCCTTTACAGTGGTGACACAGTAGTCTCTAGGGTGTTAATACTGGGGGGGAAAATCCCTCATGAGGCAGTTTTTGAGCTGCACAAAAGATATTTGATGAGGGCAGAAGAGAGCCAGAGATTACAGGTACATAAATCTACTGCTAGAAATGAATATATTAATGAAAATATGGGTAATCATTCTTCAATTCAGCATTACAATGACAGTAATCATTCCAGCGACAAAAATGCTTTGCATTAGCATTTGTGTGCAAGACGAGCCAAGGAGAGCTTAAATTCAACCAGCGTTTGATAAAATAACTAAAAGAACGCTAGCTCTTCATCAATCAAGCAACTAAAATACCAAAACTGATGGAAGTGGTCAAATTGTGTTTGTAGTAACTTTAAAGTAACCCTGAATTTATATTTTAAAAACTTTAAAAAGGCATTATGTTGAATACTATACTGTTAAATCCTGCCTCCTGCACAGTGAATGGCTAGTAGCTCTGATTTAAACACGCTATAATAGTAATGATTAGTGGCTCAGGATTGGTGGAAGATTTGCTAACTATCATGCGATAATGGCCAGTGATGAATAGTCATGACATTAGATGAGAGAGCTAAAATCTAGTACCAATTAGTAGCTTGACAATGAAACTATAAGGGCAGAACAAGGCATAACATCGTGATGGCTCACAGATGGAATAATAATAATGATAACACACACACAAGGTAGAGAAGTAGCTGCATCCATCCATCCATTATGTATAATGGTTAAAGGTTAAGGGTAGCGTGGAAGCTGAAGCCAATCCCGGCAGTGAGAGTTGGGGTACAGCCTGGGCAGGATGCCTATCTATCGCGAGGCTAACACAGAAATGAACAACCATTCACACTCACATTCACACCTATGAGCAATTTAGCCAGTCGATCTGATCTGCATATTTTTGGGCTGTGGGAGGAAACCGGCGCACCTGGAGAAAACCCACACTGGCACGGGGAGAACATGCAAACTCTAGCTAGGTGATAGTTATGTTTATTTTCTCCTCCAAAGGCATTTTGGGGGGAAAAGAACAGCAGAGTAATTAATCAGCCTCATTCACGGTCATTACACCTGCCACTGTATTGCAGATGCATTGCCTCAATCACTGCTGATGACATGTTTCGGAGGAAAGCTAGCAGCCTAAATGAAGATCAAATCTAGGGTGTGTCTGTGTAATCACCTGACACGACCTTCACCAATAGGCTGCATGAATGTACAGTCTGAGCTAGAAAGAAATCAGCCCCTGTCTTGCTGCTTCATAGCATATGGGGTATTATTCTTACAAACTGTGCTGGTGTTTTGACACTTGGCTCAACCAGACTACAAAGTAATCCACCTTAAGAGATATCTCAACAGCAAATATGATGTTGAAGGCAAAAAACAAAACCATTTCTTGATGTCTTTGTCTATCAAGGTGGAGTTCAGCCTTGCCAACTCATTTATACCAGCTGCCCTTGGATGTAGTGCTGGCTGTATAGTTATATATCGTATAGTATTCAATATTGTGAGTCCTTTTACTCCAGATTCTCTTCCCTGTGAATGGCAATACAGTATACTAGCTGCAGATATTTTCATGGTTAGAAAGGAAGGGATTTCATTAAGAGTGTGTGTTTTAATTTCCTTTTTCTACAGTTCACAAATGAATGCCTTCTTGCCATTTTTAATATTGAGCTCTGCTCTGTGTCTTGATGATCCAGGGCACAGAAAGATCAAGACTTTGTAAATTCTGTAAGACAGTTTGTTTATATAATTCCTATTCATTTGAAATGCATTACTATAAAGAAGGCCATTTTGATGGGCAAGTTTTTACAGCGCATGTTAGAGATAGTTGTATTCATATGATTTACGAGGGTGACTCTAACGAAGTGGCGGCACGGTGATGCAGCGGTTAGCACTGTCGCCTCACAGCAAGAAGGTCCTGGGTTCGATCCCCGGGTCACCCAGGGTGCCTTTCTGT
>JAQQZX010073499.1:0-12216 GCA_030068355.1 Notoglanidium maculatum | reverse complement strand
TCACTGGAGGGTGTATAGTACACTGATTTTAGAAGGTCTGTCATGATACCGATCATTCAAATAATGACATAGCCTGTTGCGATTTCACAGTTTTTATGTATTTTATTTTTACAACATGAATACGTACACACATACACAAACATTAGACTAACAAGATTTAAAAAAAAAAAAAAAAGGCTAAATTTTAAACACCCGTTTCAAAGTTTCTTTTCACAACTAATCTTTTACTACTGTATTACATTCAAACATGTCTTCATTTTACACATTTTACAAAACATTAGATCACTTTTCAGATATGACGATCATCTTTTGTTTTTTTCAAGCTTGTTCAAAAGACTGATAGTCACCACATACTCCATAATAGAATTGTGAGTCTCGTTAGTGATGATATTACTTGACATGACTGTTAGCACAAATTTCACACGTTGTTTGACAGAATCTTTGGCTGCCAGCTTCTGCCGTGACAATTACCCATTTTGACAAATATTTCCACTACCAACACTTTAGTGCCTCGAAAATAACACGTTCACATCCTTGGTCAGCATGATTATCCATGATATCCCGCAGTTTCTCACAGATATATGGTTCTTCCTGGAGCTCATGGACGATAGCTTCCACAAAGCAAAAGGTCTTTTGAGGGTACAGCTGTAGTCCGTATCTCTCAAAGACGCTCGCAATCACCTGTAGCGACTCGGGTCTGAAAAGCCCCCATTTTATTTCATCAAGGTGCGTTTGAAAATAATACGCATCCGGATCGAAGAGACAGGAATGCTGACGTTGGCTGGGGTGGTCCACTTCACAACCGAAACAATCTTTACGCAGTTTTTCCTCAATGATGTGTTGGATACCAAGGATACGCAAGGATACCGTATACACAAGCTTTTATGAGTTTGATGGTCTGTGGGTTCAAACATCCAGTCACATCTTGTCCGGCGGGTTCACAGGGTCTGCCACCATAGGTCGGAGATAAATCTGATAGTGTTTCAGTAGACAAAGTCCTTTGTTTGAGTCCTTTGTAGATTCACGTCCTCCGAATTTTTACACAAAATATCGAAACATTCACGCTCTTCAGCCATAGCAACTTCATCTATTAATAGCGACATGGTCAGTTGTGTGTCACACCGTCTCGGAGATGAAGCTCTCTAGATAACGTTCACCTTTTTAATGTTTGTAGTTGATGGTGAGGGGGGCGGTGATTTCAGACGTTTCGCCCCACCCCACTGTCACATTCCGTGTCCTGGTCTAAAAAAGCTGCATCTTGATATCCTGATATCCGTTCAAATTCTCACACCATTTAAACAATCAGTCTATCTTTTTGAAAACTTCGTGTAAAACAGTTATATCTCCCCAGGGATACGTCACTTTTAGGTCTTGTATGACTTTCTTCACATCATTATCTTCACTATCATTTACGATTGTGTATTCACCGCTACACATATACATGTAACCCCCAGACCCCCTTGCATAATGGTTAGCAAATAGGTAGTAACACTTTTGTGGTATTACACTGTCCCACAACGCACTATAGACAATATCCTTGTCAGAAACTTCAAGATCGCTCCATACTTTATTCCTGAACAATTTCCAGTCTTTGGCACAGAAAGATATGTGCCATGTGTCATCTGTAAACGACCCCCAACCTGAATCTACCACGTATAATTTAACACAGCATTCTTCTTGGTCGAAAACGTATCCACCAACACATTTATCAGACAACATCCATTCATATTCCACAGCATCCATTGCATTTGGAAGAAAACACTCCAAAGTTTTGGTGCGAAAGTTATTTCAGAGTCAATAAATCCGTCAGCGACGGGTGTGAAATCAAACCTCTTCTGACAAACATCTCCTGTTGCAGACGACACAGTCTTCGACGTACACCTTTCTTCCAGCTTTTGCAATTCTACAAAACAAATGTCTGAATCTGTTCAATCAAAAAACAAAAAAAAACGGTATGCTACTCGCAATGAAATAAATTACACAAAATCTTACTTGATGTAAATGATTCCATCTTCGTCTGCTTGTCCGCGCCCTTGTCAACACGTCTTGAATGATAAAAGAAACTGAAGGCCTCTTTAGAATTTATATGCTAAAAGGAGTCATTCAGGCTGGCTTTGGTCGACACTTTTTAGAGACATAGCTAAATTAAGCTAAACACGCCATTAAGCTAAATACTCATTTGCATTGTCAACACATTGGGTGCGAATTGTGCCACCGTTTTCAAAAACACCCCCTCCCCAATCATCATCCTCACACAGGTATGCAGACAAAGAGTTGCTATCTGACATCCCCACTTCCTATACACTGTTCAAATTACAGACACAAAATATATGACCAGTTGCATAAATCACTTTTGACAACCCCTGCTAAAGGAGGGGTAGGTTCCATAAATCTAAAATGTCACATGCCCCCACCCCTGTACCCATTTCAATGACAGACACAAAATATATGGCCGTTTGCTGAAATCACTTTTGACATCCACTGCTAAAGGAGGTGTACGGTCCATAAATCATAAAAAGCCACTGCAGTGCACAAGTTTGTGCAGTCGTAGTGCCAGTCCCAAGTCTGGATAAGTTGGGAAGGTTGCATCAGGAATGACATCTGGTGGAAAACCTGTGCCAAACCGATGAGTGGACTATTGATGATCCGCTGTGGCAACTCCAAATAAGAGCAACCGAGCAGAGTTTTCTGGCCTAGTTCCATTTGGATGAAATACCTACTGATCCAAATGCCTACTGAGATTTTTTTTAAAAATGGTGTGCTGCATCAATCTGCTAATCTGTAACTGGATTTTCAATCTCACATGGTTTCTTCAAGGTTTCAGGTTTCTATAGGCATTTTAAACAACTAGCATTGAGCTATCATCACAAAGCTTGATAACCATGTTCATGTATGGTTCTTTATTGTTCTGTGTAACTTGGCAAGACCTTGTCATGGACCCAATGGTGGTGCTAGAGTGCAATGGTTTATGTTTGGTCCATATCTCATGAACCATGAGTCTTGCAAACAAAATTCTTTTTGCCACCAATTCCTTTCTTTGTGTCTCCCAAACAAAACCTCAAAAATTACTTATCTAAGCCAACTTAGATTTTTTTGCTAATTTGCACAATACCCAAAACCTACTTTTGCATACTAGCCCAAGGATTAGATTTAGCCTATATTCACAAGTAATAATTACTATAATTTTCAAATAAGTATAAAAATTTTTTGCCATTGCTAAACTATATGGTAGCCAAATGTCAGTCAATTTTAATGATGGGAGCCTAATTTACTCAAACAGCTGCAACTCAAACTGTCCACTGGGGGCAATATTCATGATTATGAATATAAAAACAAGCATATTTCTAGGAAAATAAGTTGAAAAATGTGAAAATTCTGTTTTACCCTAATGTGTTTGCTCACATACTCTGTCCAAAGCTATGATAATTTGCGTAACATGTGAAACGTGCTTTTGCAAACTAGTTCTAAGATTTTTGATCTTCACAATCATGAGGTCAAATTTCTCAGCAGAGTGTGAAACTGAACTTGTAAGTGGGGTTGTAGTTAAGTGCCGGTTGGTGAATGGAGGGTGGAGTTGCGAGAGTGAGTGGTAACATTGAGACTGTACATGTAGGAGCAGGGGCATTTTTAGGCATAGGCAACCTAGGCAGTCACCTAGTACATCACTTGCCCATCTCCCACCCATCCCTTAAAAATACATATATTTTGAAAAGCAAGTTTCTGTTACATTAAAACCTCTTTTTGAGATGTGCCACCCCTGTGTCCCATGCCCTCATTCCCTGGTAAGATAGGGTGTGTCACACTGGTGCTGAAACTCAGGAGTAAGGATGATACACGATCATGGAGCCCTTGCCCCTTGCTGAGATCATCAACACCCTTGATGACATCCACCAGATACAAAATCAAGCCCTTTTCAAGCTGTGGACAGAGAAAGTGCAGCATTTCCAAGCCCTTCTTGGACAAATGCATAAAATACAGGTAGTGCTTAGTTCTTGCCTCACCCATCCACAATAAATTTGGCTAGCATTTCAGGCATCTTTAAGGGGGATGTGTATGGATGGGTCTTGCAATAGTCATGGTGTGGGATGTGTGCAGTGTTTTTGTGGGAGGCATTGTCTGGGCTTTTGACATCAGCTCCTAATTCAGGAATACAAGGAGGGTGGGGGGAGCCCCATCCTTTCACCCTTCGAGGAAATTCCCCTCTTTTCTATTACTAGGGTATTCGCAGTGTTTGCCAGTGGTGTGCGGCATGTCATGAATGTTAGTAGGTAAATTCACTGGCCTATACAAAAGTGACCATTTTGCTCTTTTAATTAATCAAGGTCCCCTTCAAAAATATTGGGATGGAAATATTGGGCCATTAGAAAGGTGCTTATGAGGATATTGCTTTGTGTAAGTCCCGGTAGATTATGCAATGCAATATCCAGAAGCTCTGGACAGTGCTATTCTCATTTTTGTTCTAAAACTTATGTGGTTTTATAGTACAACGCATCAACACTAAACCTCTTTGTCGACAATTTCTTTTTATCGACTTTGTCGATTATTTCGACTAACTCACAGGCAAGAGAGCTGAGCTGAGCTTTAAAAATAAAGATATTCCCCCTTTCAAAAACTCTAAATAGCTAAGCATTTCAAAATATATTTTCATTAAACAATTAATCCTCAATTAATTTAAATGCAAAATCTGGTGCCATCAACATCGGATAAAGGTGTACAATTTCCCAGTTTGAACATTTATGTTATCTATGTTCTGTTGTGAATAAAATATTGGGTCATGTGATTTGATAGTCTTTTAGTTTTCATTTTATTCAACTTTAAAGAACGTCCTGTAATGGAAATTAATTACCCCAGTGTGTTACATCTTACATTCAGTGTTAAATTTCTCTTTTATAAGTTGTTTTTTTCTTGTTTATCTGTCTGCATTCCTGTGTGTTTTTCCACTCTTCTGTATCTGTCTGTATTTCTCTTCCCAGCAAGGACGTGGTGCATATCTGTAGTCAAAACCTACTCAAGGGTAACTAGAAACTGTAAGTATTATAGCCTGTTTGGACCAGTTGAAACCCGTGTAGAGCTATGGAACCGCATAAGATATCCGGGGTTTATAAAAACTGCCCCTACGAGAGATACGGGGCTTCTTCTTTCCTTCTTCTTTCCTTTTCTACCTTTCTTTTCGCAGCTCTGCATTGCATTCTATCCTATCTTATAGAATAAAGGAGATTCTCGAACGACTGCCTCAGTCTCTGTTTGTTCTGCAATTTCTACCACAGTCCCAACTTTTCTGGAATTCGGGTTGTATTTCATTATACTGATTGTGGAGATGTGCACCAGCTGCACCTGTCTAGCTTGTGCCCAAATAGTGTGCTTGTATACAGCTAATTGATAGGCCTGCTCATTATTTAATTGTTATTTTTAATCAATCGATTAGAAAATTGTGGAAACAATTTAGAGAACTCCAAGTCAAAAGTGGCGCTGATGCACCTTCCTAACCAGAGAAGAGAAAAGTAATACAGATATACAGTGGAGCTGCACCCCATTACCCTTATTTTTGCACTCTCCCTCGGTCACTCCCTTTTGCCCTGGAAGTGCTATCCCTGAAGTATACTTGGGAGCAGACATCGTGGAAGAGAAATTCACTTTTATTGACACCCATGCATGATGTAAGGACTAGTTGGAGAAAGAGAATTAGCATAAACAGAGGTTTCACTTTGCACAAAGTGTGATGCATAGTTTGAAGATGTCGAAGTCAACTTTTAACTGTAAGTTAATTGTATAATAAGGAACACCTGTCCAAAAAAAGTCACCACCTGGATTTAACAAAGCAAATAGGTAAGAGCCTCCCACTGGATAATTACTGCATGAATGATTATGTTTCAGCTGGCAACAAATTATTTAACCCTAACTGATCCAGTGAGTAACTTCTCATTTCTTACACAGCCATGTCAGAAGACACATCCTGTGGTCATGGAAAATATGTTAATCTGTTTCAGAAGGGTCAAAATATTGGCATGCATCAATAAAAGAAAACATCTAAGGAGATTGCTGAAACTACTAAAATTGGGTTAAGAACTGTTCAATGCATTATTAAAAACTGGAAGGATAGTGGGGAACCATTATCTTCAAAGAGGAAATGTGGTTGGAAAAAAATCTTGAATGATCGTGATCGGCGATCACTGAAATGTTTGGTGAAATCAAATCATAAAAAATCAACAGCTGAACTTACGGCTATGTTGAACAGTGACAGTAAAAGCATTTACATATGCACAATGCGAAGGGAAGTCAAGGGATTGGAACTAAACAGCTGTGTAGTCGTAAGAAATCACTGATCAGTGAGCCTAATCAGACAAAAGGCTTTAATTTCTTAGGGAGCATAAACATTGGACTGGAGCAATGGAAGAAGGTCATGTTGTATGATGAGTCCAAATATACCCTGTTCCAGAGTGATGGGTACATCAGGGTAAGAAGAGAGGCACATGAAATGATGCAGTCATCATGTCTAGGGCCTACCGCACAAGCCTTTGGGGGCAGTGCTATGATCTGGGGTTGCTGCAGTTGGTCAGGTCTAGGTTCAGAAACATTATGTGCCCAAAGAATGAGGTCAGCTGACTACCTGAATATACTGAATGACCAGGTTATTGCATCAGTGAATTTCTTCTTCCCTAATTGCACGGGCATATTCCAAGATTACGTTGGGCTCAAATTGTTAAAGAGTGATTCAGTGAGCATGAGACATCATGTTCACACATGGAATGGCCACCACAGAGTCTAGACCTCAACCCCATTGAGAATCTTTGGTATGTGCTGGAGAAGAATTTGCGCAAAGGTCCGACTGTCCCATAATCTCTGCAAGATCTTGGCGAAAAATTAATGCAACTCTAGACGGAAATAAATGTTGTGACATTGCAGAAGCTCATTGCCACAGCGAATGCATGCTGTAATCAAAGCTAAAGGTGGTCCAACGAAATAGTAGTGTGTTTGACTTTTTTTTTTTTGCATAGGCAGTGTATTTGTTTTTCAGAATTGTGCTAGAGTCCTTAGTCTGCCAGATTTTTTGCCAAAAGGTTTGTAAATGGTTGGTTAAATAATCTGTAATTAGAACTTTTTGATTACTTTGTGCCTTGTTTGCTTCAGTGATGATGATGTATGTCAGGTTGAACATCAAGGCTACAAGAGTGTGTTTGAGGATTTCAGCTTTTTAGAATGAACTAGAGTTTGAAAAGGAAAATGAAGTAGCAGACACTCAACCACCAGTACCAAAACCAAGATTGCAGAGGGCCATTTCAGAAAGGTAATTTTAAACTTACTTTTAAATCTTATGTTTTAGTGACAGGCCTGTGCTACTCACTGCATGGCTAACATATACCATAAGCTATATATGATGCTAGATATTACTGTGACAGTGAATATAGACATGACTTAATTATTTATAGGTCCACTATGTAGGATTCAACCACCTGAATGTTCCTCCCTTACCACTCATTTTTCAAATGTGTATTAGAACGTACAGTAGCTGTCAGTTGCCCGTAAGTACTTTCAAGTACTTAAATTCACAATCCTTTGCTTTTTCTGTGCTATAAATAATAAGTAAGTTTTTCTAATATCTCCAACTTGTTAGCCAGCACCAGCAGACACTAATTTTTCTTATTCCTTCTTCCTTGTCTTCCTATCTTCGTCTTTGTTATCCTTCTGATGCTTCCTTGCTGATTCATGCTGCCACTTGTAAAAATGTAAAATGAGGAAGGTGCTCCCTAGAGGTTTGTTTCATTCAGTGCTAGTGTACAGGTGCAACATGGAAGCTCCATGGAAGTGGACCCATCCTATGTAGATATAAAAAAAATAATTCTAAGCTCATGAAAACACAACTAATGATAGTTGTAGGTAATTATACACTTATGAAAACATACTTTTGAATTCCATAAGTATATTATGGAATATATACTACATTTCTGCCAACAGATACTGTTAAAAAAATCCTACATAGCAGACCTTTAAAATTGTAATGTTTACAGCTGAGTATTAGAGTAGGTGATGGTGTAAAGAGTAAACACACTATCATTCAAAATAATGTTTTGAAGCATATTCTCAAGTCTGATTTTGGCTTTCACGCAAAACAAACAATTCTGAACATTTTAACACAGATACTTGACATAAAAATGCATGTAAAATCATGGCTAGATTAAAGTTTTTTCACCAAACTGACACCAAAAGACTGTAAATATTCAGCCCACTAAATTTACATGAGTGATTTTGGCTTCTTGCATGTAGATTTGCTACATTTTGGCAACCTATCGCCAAGCTAAATTACCAGCTGTCATAAGTACAAAGTGGAGTAAAAGAAATTCTAAGGAATGGCTTTGCTATGGTTTTCACATCACATCAGCATGTGTACACATGAAACAAATATTCCAGGATCACTCTCTCTCTCTCTCTCTCTCTCTCCCGCTCTCTCTCTCTCTCTCTCTCTCTGTCTCTAACTTATCACATCACTAACACTGAGTAAGCTACCTAGCCAAGCTAAACCAAACTTGCAACAGCTTACTGCCTGAAGTGAGTGAGTTGATTATAAAGCTTACCAAGCACATCAAATTTGTCAAACTTTTATCTAAATTTAGCATCATGGAATAAGTGTTAACACTAGCCCACCAGCTAATGTTACCCAAGGGCCTTATTCATGCAAGCCAGAGAAGAAGATAAGGTAAGGATAAATCTGTTAGAAAATTCAAAACAGAGTTTGACTTTGATTTACTGGAAATTTTGAATGTTTTACTTACGGTTTGTGGACTGGCAGTCGACTGGCACAGCTCCATCTTTCAATATAAGATTTGTAAATATAAGTTTTGCAAACACTACTCTTATTGCTCTTATCATATTCAGATGTCTAATAATAATAATAATATTTATATAATAACTGAGCACAGGAAATCCTCAGTTAACCATGTTTCTGTAAAAATTAAGGCACAGATCCCTTAAGTTTTAGCTTAGAATTCAGGCCTCTGGATGGAGAAGAGCTAGCATCTAGGCCATATCCCCCTGGGTTGTGTGGCTGAGCATGGGTCAGTGACTTTAAGAGATGCCACTGGTTGGAGCGACCTGATCCCAGAGGCAGTAGTCAAGCATTAGCCAGGAGTCGCTCAAGTAGCTCAGCATGGTTTGGGGAATCTTCAAGGACTTCCCAAAATTGGAATTCAGCCACTCTTTTTGTATATTAACTTCCTTTGGAAGACTGTATTGACGCTGATTTTCTTTTTTGTATACTAGAACAGCACATTTACGCTTTCCCGACATCTCTGCTTGTTGTTTGCTGTATAGCTATGTATGGATACCTCCGTCCCACCTTCTTAATTCAGATTACTATGGGCGGTCATATGTTAATGGAGGGGAGCTACATACACTGTGCTATGTACCATCGACAGGCTTTTCTAATTTGCCCATTTTCTCTGCCTATTTTCTTTTTATGGCTATTACAGACCAGGAAGGTAACAGCCCGCTTTGAAAGTCCTAATATGACCTCAAGTCACATTGGCATATTTCAAAAGCTACAAGAAAAACAAAGTTTTCATGGCAGGTCTCACTGACATTTTATTGTCTCTGATAGTAGTACCCTCTCCCTCTGCCATGAAAAACAAAATTTTCATGCAGGTCTCTTTGACATTTTATTGTCCCCCCCCCCTCCTACCCTCCCCCTTGGTGATGCATGTTTTCAATACATGTGATTTTTAATTTATACATTTGCTTTCAGGCAGGTTGATGACTACAGTAATGGTGAAGACAGATTGAGGTTTTATCCTGTTAAAATTTGACCCGATTTCATCCACTGAATTTCACTTAATCTTCAGTTTTTCTATTTCAGGTGCATCGAAACAATCAGGGTTAGCTAACAGAATAAATCTTTCAATAGGCATGTGTTGTTAAAATGCTTCTTGCTGCCATGTGTGTGTTTGTGTTTGTGTGTTTTCTAGTTGCGACAGACATTAAATTGTGAGATATCTATGGTAAGACAGTGTTTCCAGGTTAGTCAAGGCAATTTGGGTTAACTAAAAGAAGACATTTTGCAATAGTCTTGGTGTTGCTAAAATGCTTGAGTTTGCCATTAATTATGTTAATTCGTTTTCGCAGTACTTTTAGCTACATTTGTGTTGTTGCCATGTTAAACTAGTAACTGTCAACTAACAAAAGCCATTTCCTTACATTTCATGACCTAAAGTACTGTGAAAAAGTCTTAGGGACATGCTAAGAAATTCTGTAAAGATGACTTCATAAATTATGAAATTAAAGCTTTCTGGTTAAAACAAAAATACTACAATATGCAGTAAACAGTAATAAACTAAAACAAAAAAGTCAGTATTTGTGTGATGGCACTTTGCCATCCCTTTTTTTTTCTTAAACAGTAATCACAGGTACAGTTTATACAGTTTTAATAGGAAATGAGCTGGTTAGCTTTACTGAACATCTTGGAGAATCTGCCACATCTTTTTTGTTTTTTTTGCATGCAAAAACCCAAGAGCCTACATTGTTTTTGTGTGTGAAAATTGGTCTCTTATGTAGTACTTTGCTTTCTTTACTGACATACAAAGATTTTTTGAAATCTAAAATGTTTTGTACTGACTTAATAATGCAGAATTCATAAACTAAATATATATAACAAAATTTGTACTAAAAATGAGGGTGTCTAAGACTTTTGGAAAATACTGTAAATAAATGTGCCTAAAAAAGAGCCTATTTAATTGTAGTGGTAGTGTAACTGTACAAGATGGCACCTGTTATCTTCTGGCATACTGTGTTTTCTAGTTGTGATGGACAATTGTGAGGTATCTATTTTAATATATTGTTTTCTTATCACATATATTTTCTGTTTTATCATCTCTGGTAAAGGCATCCTCCCTCCTCTCCTGTCCTCCCTGTCTCAGACATGTTTTTCACAGATGTGCTTTCAGGCATGTTGCTGATTACACTTATGGTGGGGACAGATTGAGGTTTTCTACTGTTGAAATTAAACCAGATTTTATTCCTTGAATTGCACCTAATCTTTAATTTTGCATTTCAGATAAGTCAAGACAATTTGACAATAGTAGAACTTTTGCAATAGTCTTGTGTTGTTAATATGCTTGTTGCTGCCATGCCCATTCATTCTTGAAGTACTTTTGTAGCTATACGGAGTGTGTTGTTGCTGTGTAATTTTTTTGAGAGTATCAACTGACAAAACCTTTTCTTACATTTCATAGTGACCTAAATAAGTACCTATTTATAATGGCATATTTTATGTTAATCTACATAATTGTAGATGTATTAATTGTACAAGATGGCCTCTGTTAGCTTCTGGGATATGTGTATGTGTGTGTGTTGCCTAGTTGTGATGGACATTGTCTGTGTTTGAAACTCTGTACTTGTGTACTACACATTGCATACTGGTACAGTATACACTGTGTACTACACATTACTTCCCATCCTAGTATACAGTATAGTATGCAGGTATGCAATTTTCATGTAGTGTACTAGACTTCTACTAGACTAGCCCCCGAAGTGACATGGGGGAAAAAAGTTGGGAGTTTTGTGAGATCTAAAAACTTTTGGGACCTCGCAAAACTTTCTCAGGATCTCGCAAAACTTTCTTGGGATCTCGCAAAAGCATCTTGGTATCTCGCAAAACTTTTGCAAGATCTCATAAAACATTGTATATTTTCATTCTGGTTGATGTATTCCAGGACACCGCAAAGCTTAGACTGACCTAGCAGCCCTGGCTGAATTCATTAGCAACCAATTGCAATTCTCTGGACAGATTCACAGGTACCAGTGTTGTGCACTAAAATATCCCCCTCATTCAAAAGAACCTCATTCATGGGAGGAAACTGACATGTAGGCTACCAAACAAACTGAGGTTTCGTTTGTCATCGGTCACGTGGTTTTTCTATTTAAATGATACACGCCTTGAAACGGGGCTTCATTTCCCCCAATTCCCCCCAAGCCATTTCCCCCAAGCCATCAGACTCCTGAACACTCAGGGACTGGACTGACACACACACACACACACACACACACCCACCCACCCGCACGCACGCACACACAATGTACACTCATCTACCATCTACCTCTAAAATACTGTATATACTGTATATGCTGCACCTTATAAACCTTTGTGGCGCATGCACATCTACCTCTGCCATTTTGCACACTGCTGTTTATTAGCGCTGTACCGTCTTGTCTTGTCTAGTGACGTTTTTG
>JAQQZX010073488.1:0-12217 GCA_030068355.1 Notoglanidium maculatum | reverse complement strand
CATAACTGCTGTGCTACAGCCTTTTCTAGAATCTTGGAAATAAAAGGGAGGTTTGATATTGGCCTATAGTTGGATAATTGAATTGGGTCGAGATCAGGATTTTTAATTAGTTTGATAACTGCTTGATAACTATAGATAAATATATAAATATAGTTTGATAACTGCTAATTTAAAGGACTTAGGTACATGGCCAATGCTGAGGGAAGAGTTGATTATTATTAGAATGGGTTCAATTACTTCTTGTATTATCTGTTTGAGAAACATGTAGGTATATGAGCTAATATTGAGGTTGATTTTGATGAGGAAATTAGTGAAATTAGTTCAGTCTCTCGAAGGGGTGTAAAACATTCTAATGGCTGATCTGATATAATTATGTTGTCTACAGAGTTGGTTATCAATATGGCTTCAAATGCATAGTATTTTTTGCCTGATATTGTCAATATTGTCATTGAAAAAATTCATGAAGTCATTGCTACTGCATGTTTATGGTATGGACGTTTCTGTGGTGGGCGGCACGGTGGTGTGGTGGTTAGCACTGTTGCCTCATAGCAAGAAGGTGCTGGGTTTGATCCCCGGATCACCCAGGGTGCCTTTCTGTGTGGAGTTTGCATGTTCTCCCCGTGGTGATGCAATCAAGGTTGATAGTTCAGGGAGCTCACTGATAAAACTCTGTGCAGTGGCTGACTTGGTGAGTAGTACTCATTTGGTTTGATCCATGTTTCTGTTCAACACAGTGCATTAAACTCCTGATCAGTAATAATTTCATTAACAATAAGCGCTTTAGATGTAAGAGATCTAATATTTAACAGTCCTAGCTTTAGATCAAAGTTGCTGGCTGTACATTCAGTATGATCCAAATTTATTTTAATTAGGTTATTAGAACAAATTCTCTGGGTATTTCTACATTTTTGTTTACCATTGTCCCTCTCTCTCATGCTGGGTTCTGTTTAAACAGAAACTAATTAGTGAATGAGCCCTTTATTGCCTGGGTTAAAATACTGTCTTTACTTCTGCTGATTTAGTGATTAAGCAATACTTACAGTATATATGGCCTGTCTCACTCTACCTTCAACATTAAAAATTAAAAATGGTAAAATTAAGATTCAAAATTAAAAATTGTCAGGACATTTTTTAATTTTCAGTTTTGACTGACTGAAATACTCAACACTAATTTTAATGTGACTTTAGAATTGATGAAGCTTAAAAAAAACTGTACCAAGTGTTTCTGACAGCAGGTCTGAAGATGGACGTCATACTGGAAAGAACTTAAATTGTTAAACATAAGCATTGTTTCTCACTCAGTGTGTGTGTGTGTGTGTGAAAACTATGACTAAGAGTAAAATTTAGACTTGTGGTTTGTTTGGTGTTTGGTTTCACTAATGAACATAATTAAACAGACCAATAAATTAGTTTTAGCAATAAGTAAATATTTTGTATCCTCAAAAAACCCAAATTGCCCAAATTTGTTGTTGCCTAAGGGTCCAAGTAGACTAGCAGTCACCAGCATTTTTCTCATTCACTCATTCACCAGAGAAAGAAAAAAACCTTAATTGTTATTGACTTTGCCTAAACAGTAACCCTAATCCTAAGTACCTAATGTAATTTACCAAATGAAAATATACTGGTAAACAGCATCAGCATTTACACTCAACACAACTTATATTTCAAATATAAATTTACTGTGATGTTCTATCTCTGACACCAGTATTAATTTACTCACCTGTATGATGAAGTGATCTTTTGTCAATCAAGTCATGGTGACAATTTTAATAATATTGCCTCTGTACACCACCAGAATGGATTTGAAATGAAGCCATCAAGATGTGATTGAAGTGTAGACTTTCAGGTTTCTCAAGGGGTTTAACAAAAATATCACATTTACTATTTAGGAATTACAGCCATTTTTCACAATCTGTCCATTTCACAGGCTTAAAGTAATTGGACAACTGACTCCTAAGCAGTTTCATGGTCAGCAGTGTTCCCGCAGATCCTTAAAAAGTGGTAAAAAGCCTTAAATTAGATTTTCTAAATTTAAGGTGATAAAATGTCTTAAAGTATTAATTTTACTGCCATGTGCTCTTAAACTCAGTCTCATCAGGTCCGATATTTCAGTATTCAACAAAATAATAGCATGAAAACTTTTTGTGGAATCATATGGCCTGTGATCATGCATGACTTGTTTATTGTTGGCCTGACAGTTGTGAGAGTTCTGGTTTATCTAGCGAGGCACAGCTCGTACCACTCTAATTTTCATTTTGCTTGTTTTTGAGTGACAGCTCAAAGTTGTTCAGTGAGTGCGAGCACTGCAGTAAAGTTGGGTTTATATCGGACACTTGCTGCGCATTCCAGATTCTCTCTTATATTCCTCAAGAAATAACACACAAAATGGAATAAAAACATGTATTTTATTACTCTGTAGTGCAGAGAACCAAGGACAATTGAATATATTTTTACATTTTTTCCCATTAAAGCTAGCCTATCAGAAACACAGGTCACAAGCGCACTACAGTAATGGACACAGTAAGGGAGCATCTAAAAAAAAAAATCCTGTATGCACATTGTCTCTCTCACACACATTGAAATACAGTGTATATGTATATATGAATTATATATATGATATATATATGATATATATATATATGAATTCAAAATTACTGCTCCACTTGAATGTTTTTTGTTGTTGTTGTTTTGCAGTGAACAGGGTATTATTTTTTTTCTTCCTTTAGTCTTAAAAAGGTCATAGAAAGACTTAAATTTGATGTTTAAAATTGGGCAGCAACCCTGGCCAGTTATGCCCTGTATCCTTATAATTTCATGACAAATTAAGAGATAAAAGGTTTGGCATTGATTCCAAGTGTTGAATTTGCATTTGGCAGCTGTTCATGGGAACTCTCAATATGAGGTTCAAAGAGGTGTCAGTGCAAGTGAAGGAGTCTGTCATTAGGCTAAAAAAAAACAAAAAACAGACCTATCAGAGAGATAGCAGCAACTAGTAGTGGCCAAATCAACAATTTGGTACATTCTTAAAGGGGACATATATGAAAAACTCACTTTTTCAGTGCTTGTACACATATATTTGGGTATCCGGAGTCCCTAACAACCCACAATCTGAACTAAGACAACCCAATCAGTTTCTTTTGGGCTGTCAATTTCAGAAAGCATGTACTCCAACAAGCTGTTCAGATTTGGCTTGGCTCCTTATGTCAAGAGGGCACTCAATAGAATTATACCGCCCCCACTTGAGTATCACTACCCACAGCTTGAGAACTATCTTTGAGAAGGTATGCCATTTTTCCTCATGCAAACGCCAGACCCACTGGCATTATGTCGACGCAAGCCAAGCACAGGAACTGATCTGTTGTCCAGAAAACTAGCTTTTGATAACTGGTAGATAGAACACTATATTCCTTAGCCAAATAGAAATGTCAAAGTGATAACTAACCATGCAGAATTGTACCATTGTATCCTTACTTCCCGAACCTGTTACAGGAGCCTCTTCTTCCTGAGGGTCTGACTTTGGTTCAAACAGATAGTTGTATTGCTGTGTGTTCTCCCAGGGTTCAGACTCAACAGTTACCATGGTAGCGCAATGCTGTCTAGTGTCAGCACATCCTCCATGACCATCCAATGATTTGGTTCCTGCTTGGAAGGTCATGTGACATGGAGGAGAGCTACGTCCACTGGTGTCCCACAACGCTCAGTGCTAGGTTTTCTTGTGTTCTCCCTCAATACTCCTCTGTCATTAAGATTGTATGCTCTATACTTCTCTCTGTGATGTCATATCCTCTAACCCAGCTTTCCCACTGAGGTCATATTTTCACGTGATTTCATACTCTATTATGCTGATGACACTCAACTCATCCTCTCTTCTCCTCCCTCAGACACTCATGATTCTGCTCTTGTCTGACATTTCATCATGAACGTTAGCTTATCAGCTAAAATTTAATCCCAGGAACAGTGAGCTTCTCCTCACCCCTGGAGTTGCATACCCACATCAGGATCTTGTGATATCCCTGGACAACTCTCAGATCTTTCCATTTATCACCACACACAACCTTGGGGTAACCATGGACAATCACCTGTCCTTCATGCCTCCCATCATTGAATTCATATGCTCATGCTAACCCTTCTCTTTTGCAATTTCTTTCTACATTGACCACTCAGGTGCTCATTAAAAAAAACATTAAAACATGTGATTATGGCATACCTCGATCCAAGCAAGGTATGAATTATTCCTCTGCTTTTAACCCATCCAAACAATGAACCAAGTGAGAAGTGCACACATACCCAGCTCTATGCTGCAGCCTTCGGGGAGCAGTTGGGGGTTAGGTGCCTTGCTCAAGGGCACTTGAGAGGGGAGAGAAAGTGCTGCTCATTCACTCCCCCCACCAACACATTCTTGCTGCTGGTCCAGGGAATTGAACCAGTGACCTTTCAGTCCCAAACACACTTCTCTAGCCTTTAGGTCATGAAGCTGCTGCATCAGAGTTAAAACACTGATGCTCACACACAGAGCCAAATGCACCAGCTCCCCCCTACATCAATGCACTTATCACACCCTGCACTGCACCGTGCTCCTCCAATCACTGCTTGACTGGTTCCACCATCTCTCAGGGTACAAGGAAGATTTGCATCTAGAATCTTTTCTGTTCTGGTGTCTAGGTGGTGGAATGATCTTCAAAAAAAAGAATAAAGTCCAACCTTTCACCAATCACCTAAATCACCTCTTCACCAATCACCTTTGTTAAGAACAATTTTTGTCTCCTGTTTATAATTACTAACCTCCCCATAAATGGACTAATGGTACTCTTAGTCCCTGACCCCTGCTGCCACTCTAGATAAGGGAATCTGCCAAATGCATAAATTATGTTACCAAACAATTTTTGGCCTTACCATGTGACTGAGCAGCTCACTGGAGCTTTCACTCTTTCATTGGTTTAGGAAATGAAGTTATAATTTGTCCATCCCTGCTATATCTTCTTCACTCCCTTGTCTCAGCGAGGTTTTTATTATTGAGATTGCACTATCTTGCTACTGTTGTCCATCAGATCTCTTTTTTTCGTACTTCTTCTCCCACAGATTTTCAGACATTGACCCCAAGCCAACTTTGTCTCATCCAGCCTGAACCAGAATAGTGTGCTTTAATACAACTTTTGGAAAGCCACTCTCATTCTCTTGTTTTTCTTTGAAGTGCAGGTAGTATCGGAAACAAAGTCTTCTTAGCTCAGACCAACTCACCCCACACATCCATCCATCCATCACAAGCCGCACTCGTCTTGTTTTGCATTGTGGTGCAGACGCAATCTCACTGTTATGCAAGGCTTTCCTTAGGGATCAGTACCTTCTTCTATTTATAACACACACACACACAAATTGTATTGGTCTTGTTTTTTTGCTGTAATTGATCATGCAATTATTCCTTGGATAATTAGTCTTTGGATTTTGGAGCATTGTTATATAAACTGGATTTACTGTTCTTATAATTATCATAATATTACTTCCCAGTTGCTCTACAGTCATATGCTAATGTTTACAGTATGATGTGTACTTTATATAGCTCTTGGTCAGTGTTGTGCAGTCAGGTCTGTAAAAGCCTGAGTTGTTCCTCCAGGCTACAGCTCGGGTTAATAACTCTACCTAATTACACTCCTGTTTACGCAGTTCAGCCTCCATTTAGCACCATGCCATTTCCTCCACTGTCTCCATTAATGATAAAATGCAAATCACAGAAATACATAAAGTTAAAAACATAAAGAATTTATTCACACATAAAGACTTGTGCATTTTAATAAAACTGAGCAGATGACTATGATGGTGTGGTGACAGTCCAGGTGTTTTAATGGATGAGGTGGTTGTAGTGGTTGTTGTTAATGGTTGTAGTGGTTGTGGTGGTTATTGTTGTGGTTATGGATAAAGAGCAATAGGAAATATGTGTCATCATTAACTTTGCTAACCTGTTGCTTGAATAAAACAAGTAATAATAGTTTAAGAAAGGTAATAATGCTTTACTCAAAAGCTAATGCTAACAATCAATAAAGTCTATTAATAGAAAGTAACAGGAACAAGCACATTGTGCTGGAGTGTGCAGCACACCTCATGTTAGGATCATTCTTAATATCACTTGTCATGTCCCTGTGTGTAAACTGTGTTCCTTTCCTGCTGACTGTGACTTTGGAGGTGTGTGTATGTGTTCTTTGGGGGATTAAACACCACAGTTTAGCTAATTAAAGCTGCAGGAAATTGGACCAGGTGTGACAGAGGAGCTAAAGAGCTAAACTGTTAATCTCCGTGGTTTTAGCTGTTTTAAATACAGGATGAAGTTCTGCTTGCACAGATTTCAGTTCTGATCCAAGCTATTAAAGGAGAAATGTCCAAACTGGTGTCAGAGCCACAGCTCAGGCTCAAACCAAAATCCTACCTGGTGTTAGAGTGGCTTTGGAAAACACAGGAGGTTAGTT
Organism: Notoglanidium maculatum; assembly: GCA_030068355.1. Classification (NCBI taxonomy): domain Eukaryota; kingdom Metazoa; phylum Chordata; class Actinopteri; order Siluriformes; family Auchenoglanididae; genus Notoglanidium; species Notoglanidium maculatum. Next base: position 5,759 of record JAQQZX010073488.1, on the reverse strand, counting down.
AAGGAAGCGTGGAAGGCTGTGTCACTTGTATGCAGGTCTGTTTTTCACTTAAGTCCTCAGGTGATTAACTGAAAACTTAATAGTTGTGTTTCCAGCCTCAGTCCTGCTTTGTGTGTTAAAACAGTTTGTAACACACCCTTGTACACTTTCCTCATGACTCATCACTTTTTCCCTCACACTTGTCCTTGACATCAAGAACATTGTGTAATTAAAGTGATTTGTTTAGATTTACACACTCCATTTCCTTTAAACTTCAGAGAATATCAACTGGTGTGCTAATTAAACATATTTCAACACCTTGTGGATAAACTCCATCCCTTCAGCCTACAATTTATCATGTAGCTTATAGTATTTTATATTATACTGCATAATGTTCTGTTACTTTGTGATGCTACTTCCTTACACCACACTGGTGTTGAATTCTGGATTGTGTATAATGAATGTTTAATGAATGAGACTTCAGCATAGTTTTTAGCAAGTTTAATCATTTGGCTGTTCAAGTGAGAACATCCACAGTCATTTTTAGGGTGTCAGTGTGGTACCATCCTCAGCAACCTCATGGCAAACTACAAGCTATCCATGCAAGGGAGAAAACCTGTGCTTGGATAAGACCTTAAGATTACCTGCTATGTCTGGATCCCTGGCTCCTAGTATACACCTAACTGAAGTTTCTGGTGCCCTTAAAGTCTCCTATAACCAAAGCTCTTTCAGATATCTCAGCAGGTGCTTCATTGAGGAGAGCAAATCTGTTAGACATGTGAAGTATGAGAGGAATTGTACTCCCAAGGCTTGATTTCAGAAAAGGTTCTGTAAGATTCTAGAGTGGCTGTCACAGTCGCCTGAGTTGAACCCCATAAAAATCTCAGGTGGGATTTGAAGAAGGTGGTTGCAGCATGCAAACCCAAGAATATTAGTGAGCTGGAGGACATTTCCCATGAGGAATGGGCTAAGATTCTTCGGGAATGCTGCCAGAAGCTGGTTTCTGGCTACGCATCATGTTTGCAGCAGCTCATAACAGCAAAACGGTGCTCTACTAAGTTCTAAAGATGCTTGTCATGAAGGGGTTGAATAATTATGAAACTGCATTAGTCATTAAAAGTGGCATTTTGTGTTGAATGTAGAGAAACCACCATATTAGTTGAGTTGAACTATTTAAATTGCTATTGCTTGATTTGTTTACTGCATACAGCTAAAAAAAATGTTTTGCCAGTAAACTTTGTAAATTTTGCCAGTCAACCTAATTTGCAAAGGGTATTGAATAATTTTAGGTGCAACTGTACTACAAATAACAGAGGAAGAATGACTAAACATCCTGTAGCCAGCACAATGAACACACTCAATGTTAACCATATTAAATATTATTGGTGCATTATGTAGGATTCTGCCCCTGAATGCCCCTCGCTTACCCCTCCCTTTCCAAGCATGTATTAGAGTGTATGGTGGTCATCAGGTGCCCGCAGCATACTTCCAAGTATCTACATTCACACTCCCTTGCTTTTTCCATGGTAAATAAGTATGTATAATAAGTATGATACTACATTTTTCAAAATTTGGGTTCTCAAACTTATCCAGCACCAGCTAACACTGATTCCTCTTCTTTCTTCTTCCTTGTCTTCCTTCTTTCTTGTTCATCTTCAGATGGTTCCTTCTAGATTCATGCTAGTTGTAACTTTCTGGTGATGATTTTAGGATCTGATGTGGATGGCCTTTGTTTGCTGTTTTTAGATGAAAAAAAAAAACTAAGAGGTAGTTGAAAACATTGTGATTGCAAAAGGGAAATTGAAAAATACAGCAGATGAAAACAAAAGTACTGAAATTAATAATGATTAGAAAACCATTACTTTAAATACAAATACAGACGAGAATTTCCTCTCACAGGAACCGTGAAAAGCCAAGAATCTTCACGAAGTTGGCTTTGCGCACAGGGGCATTGTCATGCTGGAACAGGTTTGGGCTTCTTAGTTCCAGTGAAGGGAAATTGTAATGCTACAGCATACAGAGACATTCTGTACAAATGTGTGTTTCCTGCTTTGTGGCAAGAGATTGGGGAAGAACCACAGATGGGTGTGATGGTCAGAGGTCAAGTCAAGTCAAGTCAAGTGGCTTTTATTGTCATTTCAACCATATACATGTAATACAGTATACAGTGAGACGAGACAGCGTTTCTCCAGGACCAAGTGCCACATACAAGATTTTTTAATGCTAGGGGGGAATGTGCACTCCGATAATAAACACAAAGACGTTGGAAAGTATCTTGGTTGTTAGGGGCCGGCTCGCCGCACTTCTGCTTCCTCACACACCTCTCCCGGCACATCCGCCACTCGGCACACCGCCTCCCAGCACACCGCTATCTTGACACACCGCTTCCCGGCACACATACTTTTGGCCATATAGTGTCTCCTTGGGACCTCAGAAATGATGATGATGATACTGGTTCCAGGTGATATAAATAAACCATGATAAAGAATATAAATGTTCTGATCAGCTATTATTTCTCCACTTTTAGGCAGTTTGATGTGGGTCTTTACAGATGGCTCGTCAGGTATGTGTCTCTGTTCAAGTAGATCAATCCATTTATTTCTCCATATGTCTGTGTAATGTAATGTAATGAAATATGTTTCTCTGTCTATTTGCTGATTACTCAGGTCAGTTTCTCACAAGAAAAATGCCCTCAATGTCCCTTATGCAAATGTCCCCCTACTAATGCCCTGCCTTCATACTAATGTTCCCCATGCTAATGCCCTGCTTCCATACTAATGTTCCCCATGCTAATGCACTGCTTCCATACTAATGTCCCCCATGCTAATGCCCTGCTTCCATACTAATGTCCCCCATTCTAATGCCCTGCTTCCATACTAATGTTCCCCATGCTAATGCCCTGCTTCCATACTAATGTCCCGCATGCTAATGCCCTGCTTCCATACTAATGTCCCGCATGCTAATGCCCTGCTTCCATACTAATGTTCCCCATGCTAATGCCCTGCTTCCATACTAATGTCCTGCATGCTAATGCCCTGCTTCCATACTAATGTTCCCCACGCTAATGCCCTGCCTCTATACTGATGTCCCCCATTGATTTTAATGCCCCCATCCTTGCTAATGTCCCCTGAAGTCATTGTTCGTCCTCCTGATAGTAATTCAGACCTGCTTGTGTTTAGTGAGAGGAAGATGATGGCGTGGCAAACTGGAGTCACGCTAGCATGTGTGAATATGCACATATGAAATTAAGCTGTAATGAGACACACACACAGGTGTCTGTCTTTTATACTAAAATTTTATTTATTCAGAAATACAAATTAGCAAATGAGCAGAAATATGGAAAAGTAGTTATACACTAAGCCAAGAGTGGAGGCTAGAGTGGAGTCTCTCTCTCTCTCTCTCTCTCTCTCTCTCTGTCTCTCTCTGTCTAGATAAATGATGTCATGTTTTTCAGTCCCCGGTCTCTTTGATGCTCAATGTTTTTATCTCTTGATTTGCATAAAAACAAATTCTCTCACTTCTCTCTCCTCCTATTTTGGTCAACAATTAGCATTTAATAATCTGCTTATATATCCTATGTTGAAAGTGAGGAGAGAATGTAAAGAAAATCATATTTAACGATTTGAGATCTAAAGATTAAATCTAGGAAAATGAAAAAATGAAATATATGAAAGTATAAGGTGAGTATAAAATGAAAAAAATGTAGAGGTAGGAGGCTACCTCTACATTTTTTCATTTTATACTCACCTTATCATTTCATATATTTCATTTTTTCATTTTCCTAGATTTACTAAAATAATGTCAATGTTTTTATTAATTAAATGCACTCCCTGGTACCATGGTGCCCACCAGTCCATCACTCCTAACTGTCTCACTCTCACTAAGAGCACTCCATCACTCCCACCTTTTCAGATCTCAGTGATTAAAGAGCATTGATTCTCTTGCTTTATCTGTCACTTAGCACTTCTGATGCATGTGTAGAGGAGAACAGCTACCTTAATCTGCATAATCTGTGTGTGTTTGTGTGTGTGAAAGTGCATTTGGAGTAGTGTTTATATGTTTTTAAATGCACTGTAATTGTGTGATGCGTGTGAGGTGTGGAAGTGTGTGAGAGGTTCCTGACAAATAATGCTCTTAGAGACGCTATACACACGCGCGCACACACACACAAACATACATATGAAATTGCCGTCTGCGCTTTTGTGAGTTTCAGCCTCGTTCTCTACACCTACTTTAACCACACAGCTATTAAAAACCATAAGTGCTGCAATCAGCACCATGGTGAATAATTCATTGTGTGTGTGTGTGTGTGTGTGTGTGTGTGCGTGTGCGTGTGTGTGTGTGTGTGCGCGCTCTTTTTCTCTCCATCCTCCTCTCTCTGTCTCTCTGTTCTTCTCTCTCTTTCCCTCTTCTGCCATCTCCCTCTCTCTGCCCTGCTGTCCCCCTCTCTCTCTTCATCTCTGTCCTTGTTCTCACTGTGTCTCTCTTCAGTTCCTCTTTTCTGTTTCCTTTATAAGATCATGGTTTCTACTGTAAAATGGTTATTAATCTTTCATTAAACTGACTGTTAATAAAGACCTGTTAATTAAAAAATTGTAAAAGCTGAAAAGGGAGCAACAGTGAGTGAAAGAGCAGAGAGAAAGGAGATGGAGAGAGAGAGATTGACATATAGCAAGTAGTCTTTCTCTCTCTCTCTCTCTCTCTCTCTCTCTCTCTCACTCTCACACACACATGCACTAATGTTTGTTTTACTATCCTTGCGATAACCAAAGCGAGGGACAGATCATGACAGCTACAACATTTTCTAGGATCTTGGAGATAAAGGGGAGGTTTGATATTGGTCTTTATTTAGACAGCTGACAAGTCAATGTTATTTTTTTTTTTATCTGTTGTGTTTGATAACTGCTAATTTGAAGAATTTAGGTATATAGCAAGTGCTAAGGGAGAAGTTTATTATTTTTAATAGGTTTGATTGCTTCTGTTATTATCTGTGTATTGAAATGTGTAGGGATCTAATACACAGGTTGATGATTTTGAAGATGAAAATAGTGAAATTACATCTGGATTTGAGCAAAGAATTCTCTGCCTATATGGTTTTATTGTTTTCTTCATAATTATTTATCTAATTGTCTGACTTTTAGTTAATACTCTGAATTTGTAAAATATTTTCAGTCTTTTCATTGAGGAAATTTATAGTCATATTTATGCTTTTATGATGATCTTGTTCCCAGTTATCTTTCTACAGTATTAAATAAGAATCTAGGATTTTTTTTATATTTTAGGTTAACACCAGACTTGATTAATGGCTGTCACAAATAGATATCCATGAATCTCCTCATGTGCACACCTCTCCTTTATCTGGCATACTCTACCCAGTGCCCTTCCATAAAGCAGGCTTTGTTTGATCAAGGTCTGATTACAGCCTGAGTCTACCAAGGCCTGATATGTACCCCCTTGGACACTTAGAGGTATTCTGTATGTCCCTGCTGGAGTTCCAGTAACTGCTCCAGTACCAGGTGGTCCACCATCTATTTTGGACCATGCTACTCTTCCAGGAACCACCTTTGACAGGTGTCTCGGTACTGCTGAGCAAAGACAAATGTTATGCCAAACTCACTATCCGGCAGCATGTGTTATCACTGACAGTGTTGTTTGGGATGCGGCCAAACTCATTGCAAGATGGTTTTCTTCAGGTCCGGATACTGAGTCCCATCTGTCCAGCCACAACACACGGGAGGTGTGGCAGGGAATACAAAACATCACAAACTATAGAGGTTGTG
>JAQQZX010073402.1:0-12219 GCA_030068355.1 Notoglanidium maculatum | reverse complement strand
AGCATAGCAGTGGAAGCTAATACCATGTTTACGAATAATATTACCCAAAGGTAGCATATATAAAGAAAAAAGCAGTGGGCCTAAAACAGAACCTTGTGGAACACCAAACTTCACCTTACAATGCGCAGAGGAGTCACCATTTACATCAACAAACTGATAACGATCAGTCAAATAAGACCTGAACCAGGAGCGGGCCGTTCCCTTAATTCCCACAACCTTTTCTAATCTATCTAGGAGAATAGTATGATCAATGGTATCAAAAGCTGCACTAAGGTCAAGTAACACAAGCAGTGAGACACAACCCTGATCAGAGGCCAGTTGTAGGTCATTTACCACTTTAACTAGTGCTGTCTCTGCTAAACATCATGTTGTGTGACACGGAGATCAAATGAAATGATGCATACCTGACTGCTGTCGATGTGAGTGAGCAGGCTGTTGACTATGTTTACAGCAGAGCTAATATTTTGCGTGGTTAGCATGCCTGGTCTGGATGTCAGGATTTGGGTATAGGAAGCCAAGCTCTGCCTCTCTGAAGGACTGGCAGTTAAAAGCTTAAAAAAAAAAAAAAAAAAAAACCTTTTATAGACTCAACAGCCAGCAGATGACTGCAATTCAGTTCAATTTTACAACGTTTACAACGTTAATGTAAAGCACAGGAAAAAACATTGAGTGTTAATGTGCAAACGCATAATAAATGCTGTAATTTACTCACATTATCGATTGTATTAAGGTTCAGGGAACAGTCCAGCTTTTGAGGTGTAGTAAACGTTTTGTTTTGGCACCAGGCTGTGGCCTGTGGAAATCCGGCTAGGTGTCCAAACATAGAGAAAAAAAATCTGTAAATCTGAAACATGTTAGCTAAAATTTGTTTATAAAATTGTTGATAATAGTAATAATAATGATAATAATCGCTACAATCAACAATTAAGGTTCTAAGCCCTTTTTAGTCTTAGATCTGAAGCCATTGGGAGCACCAGCACTTGTTCCCAAGGATATATGCTAAATTTATGCTGAATTTAATGCAAGATGCATGAGAAGGATCATCATTTTATTGAGATGCTCGATATTTATGAGCATTTATGCTAATTTGTGAATCATTGTGCCCCCTAGAGATTATTTGAGACAAAACGCATTTGAGTCCCTCAGATCCAAAAAGATTTCTTTTGTGACAAGTTAAAAATCTCCTTATAATTTTATATTTAACATTAGTTTTTAGGTCTTGGAAATGCTTTGTCTACTCCTGAGATTTAAAGCTTTAAAAGCAATTGAAATAAAAGCAAATCATCTATATGATACCCAAACCTTTTTTTATGTTAAAAGACAATAAACATTTTTAAAACAATGAATAAGAAACTCTACATTTAGCAAATAAATTTTTTTTTGTTGTTCATTTCTTGCCCGCTGAGATACTTTACCGTTAGTGTTTCCTGGAGGACACCGCTCTTTAGAATAACTCGCTTGTCCTATAACCGTCTTGGGAAACGTGAAGCCGTTAACATTTGTTTCAGCACAGACGTTTGCTGGAAATAAAGATAAACTGTAACATGCTGCACGGCAAAAAGGTCTTCATTAATCAAAAACAAAACATAAATAAATCTAAAAATGTTTACACAAAAGAATACCATTATTATTCACTAGTATAAGTAAAACTTTCTCTTTTTTTACTGAAAAAATCAAAAGCACACATATAAATTCAGGTGTCATTTGAAAGATTTTAGCTTCATGAAGGAATTTCTGTACGAAGAATTAAAATGGTTCTGGGCCAAGGTCAGAATGTTTACAACATTATTAATGCAACTATAAAAAGTATACAACAGAATAAAACAACATATCGGGCTGTTATAGGAAAATATTTAAACCGCATGTACCACGTAAGTGTTTTATTAGTCTTATACCACAGCAATTTGGAAACAATTGCCTTTTTTTTATTTATGTTGTAAATTGTATCTGTTTATACTTACATTTAATGTTGTGAAACACCCTTGAAATAAGTTAGTTCCACTTACCACTTTTGTTATAGCAGCTATAAACGATTCACTAACGAAAATGTGAAGACTTGTAGAAAACTTCCTACCTCTAACTGTTAGAAAGTGCTGACACTGGAGACTCCTTCCATAAATAAATCGTCAACATATATCGATGGGTATGAGTTTTTCTTTGTGAAAAAACAACACCTGATCGTTCTAGTGAAATAAAAAATGATGTGGGAAAGCACGTACATGACTTGCAGAATTGTCCAGTGAAATCATCAGGACAGATGCAGACCTTATTGGTTTCACGACCACCGTTCAGACACTCCAAGGTCACCACTGTTGTGTTAGTTGCTGTGCTGTTCTGACCCATATTTAGCAATATGGTGCTGGGCAACATGGTGCTGGGCAACATGGTGCTGGGCAACATGGTGCTCACCAATGTGGTGTTTGTGGATGTGGTGCTGTTCCCACTCACCGCCATCACTGCAGTTACTGAAGACAAGAAGTTCAGCAGACTAAATGAATTCAGGTTGTCATTTCACTGTGTGAATCTTTTGCTTTGAGTTCCGGTTTACCAAACCTCAAACAGCACCAACCCCTCCATCAGCATCAGACAAACACTAACTACTAAACCAAATTTGAACATTCCTGCTTCAACACGTGAAAATAATGTTTAAAACAGTTGATGATTTGATATCACAATGATGAGTCAACAAAATGGAAAAAAGTCCAGCTCTACCAGCACTAGGGTAGGCAAATGAGTCACAACTTTGCATATGGATGCCTTTCACGGAACGCTTTGTTGTTCAGGAATCACAAACCACGCACTATGGAATAAGGCTGAAAATAGCAACATAATTTAGAATGTTTTTCATCTGACTACTGTAAAGTACTTAGTCTGAAATGTGTTTTTTTTAAGGAATCACAATCATGATGGCATACATTATCATATTTGTGCTTCCTGTGTGCTGGAAACCTTCCAACAATGCTCAGATAAAACTTTTGTGGAACCATTGCTTTATCTGAAGTTAAAGTTCATTTATTTTCTAAATCTTTTAGAAATTTAATTTGAAATTCATCTGTTGCATTGTAGCGTCTATAAACAACACACTGACCTAAACAAATTTCTGGGGACATGGTAGGAACCGTGTAAAACCATACTACGATGTATTGCATAAGTATTCATCCCCTTAGACCATATCACCTTGTATAGTGTTACAACCTGAAACTTAAATGGACTTCATTGGGATTGTATGGCATGAATCTTCACAAAACATCCCATAATACTGAAGTGAAGTGGAAATATTACTGTACAAAACTATTTATAAAAGAAAAACGAAAAAAGTAGCGATTGCATAAGTATTCACCCCCTTTGATCTGTAACCCCTAAAAATCACAAAACGTGTTGAAAGGAATTGAGCTGTGTGCGATTCTAGTGTTACGTGATCGCAATATAAATATGCCTGTTCATGGAAGAACCCAAAGTTTGCTAGAGAACATATCTCAACTTCATTCATGGTGTGATCAAAACAAAGTTGTAAGTTCTGGAAAAAAAATCAGTCAGGGTTTGTTTATAAAACAATATCCCAGAATTTATGGGAGTATCTCATGGAGAACCATTAAGTGTCCATTTTTTGTGTAAATCCTTGTCATAAAGTCCCAATTAAGTTCATTTTAGTTTCAGATTCTTATACTACAAAATGTGGAAAAGTTCAAGGGGGGTGAATACTTGTGCAAGACAATGTATATAAAACTTTATAGGTATACAAAACAACTACACTGAAAGTAAAACTATATTCAAATAAAATACTACTTGAAGATTTTTTTTTAAATACAAAGTGGTATATAGTTTTATAAGTTATATAAGTTTTAGATAATGCCATTTGACTGTCTTTTAGGTTAAATAATTTACTGGTAATTTGATGTTTTTCCAATGTACTTTCATACTTGATGTGGCATTACAGGGAAATTTAGTGTTAATGGATTGATGACATGCACGCACTTTATTTTACCAGGCTTTTTATGTATTGGTTAAATTTCAACAGTCAAAATATCATGTGATGTAACTGAAACTTGTATGAAAAATTATGACCAAACCTATAAGGCATGTTACAGGCACTTGCAATTCTTCAATAAAATTCTAGGGATATTTGTACAGCATTTTTCATTGGACAAAATCTCGACTCATCTGGTGCAACCGTCAAGAGGACATTGTTTCGAAAGTGGCAGAACACCACAGAGCAACACATCAAGGATTCTTGAAACCTAAATCATCTAGTATTTGGAAAAGTTTTTAACCAGGACTGGTACGACCTCAAGAAAGCAATGAAAATCTAATTGTATCATTAACGCTATAAAAGTATATGTAAGAATATAAGCACTGGCTAATTCTTGTAGAATTAAACATTTGAAATAAGTTAAATGACTTAAATAAATGACTGGAAATCTCTAGAAATAGGATTATTTGCTAACATTTAATTTTTTTTAAATATAAATACGTATGTCTAAATATTCCAAATGGTTATGGATTTTAAAATTAGCCTCCTTAAAATCTGTATCCGAATCAACAAGTATGTCACATTTTCCTTAAAACCTACAACTGTCAGGCATTTGAACAACTTCAGGAGAACCATAAAGGTTGTAACAACTTACTGCATTCCAATACAGCATCAACTGGATTAAGAAAGGACAAGCTACATTTTAAGTCCATCTAATCCTTAATTGTGACCTGTGGTGCCAGATGTGATACAGTGTAAGGCTGAAGTCTTACTAAAGTCTTACCTGAAACAATAAATAACAAGCAGAAGTCCATCAGGCTTGACAGCGGTAAGTGGAATCCAATACTGAGCCACAGTTAGAAGTCCTACGCCTATATAACAGTCACGTCTTTGTGACTGTAAGGATATCTATATACACAAGCTACATTGTATGTATCTAGATGTGCAGCTGAGATAGCGGCATCTCTGTAGGTATATGTAAATAAGTGGTGTGACAGTAAAAGCAGAGGTTATGATTTGAATATTATTGGAGTATTTTGTCTGAACAAAAATAGTATTTGAATTAAAATGGCATGGAATTGTTTGTTTGTTCATTATTCAGCAGAGCAAAAAATAGTTCAAATGTTCATCCCATATCCCTCAAACATGCTTGTGAACAACTCTTATGAATTTTAGTGTTGATTTAGAGCGGGTTCCACCTGTTCTGTGTCAAAGTTAATTTTTGTCAGCTAAACGAAGATGAAAAAATAAGCATAAACCACCTTTTTTACATGACATAAATCAAATGATAGCCAAATAATAATTCAGTTACATTTAATGCTGTGGAATGACTGTCATCACTAATGTTTTTAATATGGGTTTGAAAAGGGGCTAGAATCAATGAAAGGTTATGAATTTATTTGCTCAGAACACCTTTGATATCTGTTTGATGAGAATATTTATTTGCTTTTAACTTTCACCATTCATCTTTAACACCTGAACTAGTTAAAGCAAATATGCCATGGAAATTTTTTTGTTGTTGTTGTTTTTGAAGTATCATCTGTGGACATGACTTGAGGACGTACTGGGTGTTTCAAGTTGTTACCTTCTCAATCTGTAATGGGCAAAGAAAGGAGATAGACAGGCGAGTCAGAAAAGTATCTCTTTCCAACGTAGAAACTTCCCTCATTAGCATATGACCGCCCAAAGCAATCTGAATCAAGAAGATGGGAGGAGCCTGCTACCTAGAAGGAGCAAGCAGAAATGTTGGGAATAAGGCTCAAATGTGCTGTTCCAGGATCCACAAAAGAAAACCTGGGTCTTCCAATGGAAGTTAATATGAAAAAAACAAAGACAGTTTTATGAACTTTGGGTTTTGCTACAAAGCCGATAATGAAAGGTGGAGCTGGGCCGACTCTGTTGAATTCGACCGTTAGTAAGTAAAACTTTTCCCAAAATGATCATACATTGGGGCACTTCAGGCTGTTAGCCTAGCTGTTGTTCAGGTTGTAATTCAGGTTAGCTTCGCAAGGTAGCTTATCCAATGTTATATTATGTGTATATTTATATTATATGTATATGTTTTGGGGAATAATCACATATTATATGACTCACTAAAAAGTGTCTTTCAAAAAGAACGACTAATTCACATTGAAAACACTAATTGCGTGGGTGTGGCTGACAGCGTTCTTGTTTAAAGATGTTAGCCAATCATAAGAAAGCTCAGGTTTAAGTTCAAGAAGCTTTATTGTTATTCCTAGCTTTCGATACTGTCTGTAAATGTCCTTATCCTCTGACAGATCATTATTAACATAATATCCTAAGTATTTCATCTCACTGTATACTTTAAGGGCATTACCAGACAGGAAGAAATCAGGAAGTACTTTCTGAATTCCCAACTTCGGACAATCAAAATATGACTCTTATTTGCATTATATTGTATTATATTCGATGGCTGTTGAAGACCAGAACTACATGAACAAAAAAAAATCACCAAATTATCTGCATGCATAAGTGAATTACCAACCATGTTCCACATCCTGCACTGACAAATCATCCTCACAGATGTACATACAGGTGAAACAGATACAGAATCTCCCCATCTAACTTGCAAAGTCCAATGTGCTTATCTAGCAAAACGCCAGGATTCTCATGAGATATCCAGGAATTATTTAATTTCTTAAATAATTTCTCACGAATCAAAAGCTTTAGCATCAATAAAAATTGTGGAATTTTGCCTTTTATATGTATCTAAAATCTCCTTTAAAGCAAAAATACGCATATTAGTTCCATGCTTACATTTAACTGGTTATCCTTAGGATGTACTGTTCTAGGATATTAAGTAGAATTCTCTCCAACACCTTAGAAAAAATTACAAAAGCATCTTGGGTAATAATGTGAAATAATTGAAAAGTGTACAGAATGTTCCCTTTAAAAGTACAAGTGAAGTCTTTACAGTGGTTTTTTTTCTCCTTCTCTCATGTAACTGTGTAATTTGCATGTTTTTATGTAGTAACTTAAACCTATCATTATTAGTAGTAGTATTTTATTTATTTTATGCACAAATAAAAAGTCGCTTACGTTTGAATACCTTCTTTCTTCCATGGATCTAAATGGCAGCACGTTTTCTCTGCAGCTCACAGCATTCACAGCCAACATTGAACCTGTAAAAGAGGAAGTAAAATAACAAGCAAACCTCAGATGGCAACGTTCGAGTGGCTCGCATGTAATTGGATATTAGCTATGTGTAAAGTGTAATTAAGCACTGAAGAGGATTGTACATTTTGAAAACAGATACTCAATTAGGCTGTTACCCAAAAAACTATTTTAAATTTGATTGTCCTTCAAATATTACTATAAAGAGCAGTTTTTTTCCAAACTTCTCTATATTGCGAATCTGGAGATTCTGGCCTGAGCTACATGTAAACTTATGAATCAATTTCTCATGAATTCATTGTATATGAGGAAGAAAAAAAGACTAAATGTAGGCTGTGGTATCTGGGGTTTGTATTTTTTTATAGTTAAAAAACATTCAGGTTGGGCTTTTGAAAAATGTTAACCTGCTTCTTTTAAAACACAAATTTTCTTATATTTGCTTGTATATACTGTGAAGCCCTACACCACACTTTACAACCCAACGCCATGGGAACGGATTAAAAACAACAAATACGGTAGCAATAACATATTTAACAAATGAAATTTTGCGGTCCTCTGCTTTTGTTGCCCATCATCGTCAGGGTTTGATGTGTTCTGTGATGCTTTTCTCCTCACCGTGGTTGAATAGAGTGGTTATTTGAGTTAACACAGCCTTCCCGTCAGCTCCGGCCATTTTGCCTTACAGGAAGAAGGTTCCAGGTTTGCTCCCTGGCTGCATGGGGTTACTCCGGTTTCCTCCAACAGTTCAAAGACATTCAGATTTAGGTCAACTGGCTATGCTAAATTACCCATATGTGAGCGTGTCTGTCTCTGTGTTAGACCTGCGACAGCTTGGTAACCTGCCCGGGGTGTATCCTGCCTCTTGCCCCATGTCAGCTCGGATTGGCTCCAGCTTCTCCGTGACCCATGATGGATAAGCGGCATAAATCATGGATCACCGAAAATGTTTAAAAGTTTAAAAGCTACTAGCGCATTTATACCTGAACATTCATTAATTCAGATTATGTATCATCCCAAAGTCCTTTGTTTTTGCATATTGAATTGGCTCATTGAGAGTTTACCAAAACACAGCGCATGCTTGGCGAGTGGGCGCAAGCGTGTGGTCATAAGAGTGAGTGTACTCGCTGATGAAAGTAGCGCAGCAGTGGCACCGATCCAACATGGGAACATGGACAATCCACTTATACAACATTATCACGCATTAGCGATCCACACCTCCTGCCTCCCGTGTGTGTGCGGTGAGAGAGGAGAGAGAAGACGTAACTAATCATAGGTCAGCACCGCTGGTATGAAAACCTCCATCATCTTCAGGGTTATTCTGGGAAAACAAGCTGAGCGCCGGGCTAATGGGCTGACATCATCTCAACGACGGCGTGATGGCAGGAAGGGCACGCACGCCCAAACACACACACACACAGGTGCAGCGAGGACACCTGTACTCAATTAACTCGCTCTTTCACACACATAAAACCCACACACACCATACACTCCAAGCTCAATACACTTGATGTGTGTACTATGTGTGTCATCAGTATCCTCCTCATATTGAGATTCTTACATATGTACAGGTTGATGACATACTCACCATCATGTTTATGGACTCACCATTCCATTTCCACACACACACACACACACATCATGCTACCTTCATGATGGGAGCCCAGTCTCGTTACAGGAGCTTAATGACGGCTGTATTTTCAACAGCGTGTGTACATTGCAGCCATTACGAGAACGTAATGCAGGCTGTATCCTTTGAGTGTGTACTCTTAAAATCCATTATCCAGTCAAAAACACACACAGACACACAACACAAGGCTTGCACAGTAATTTGTGTATCTGTCACAACACGTATAGCTATTTGATTCAGTGTGTATACTTATAGATGTGTGTATTTTTGCAAGACACCATATATTCTGGACAATATGTCTTTACCACACACCTGTCTGATTTTCTTATGTGTGTGGCGGTCTAGGAAAACCCTTAAGATGTCCAGATTGATTGGCCAGACTGGTTTGTTGCTTGACAGGAAGTCTGTAACTGAAAAAGTATCTCAAAACGCACACATAAGAAAATAAATCTTGGACACCACTGAAGATCACGTCAATTTACTATGCAAGTTGTTCAGTTCTTTAAACGTGTGTGCTGTCACTGGATTAGCGCAATCGGCATACGATTACGCTAACGCAAAAATGATTATCTATACAACGCCCGGTCATATAGATTTCAGAACCCACCGCAGGTTAAATAACCGGTGTTTTATACGGGCAGGAATTAAGGAATTATGTGTGAGTGTTTTTAGCTTTGCAAATTTGTGGTAAAAGTCACCATCTGCCGTCACACTCGGCGTGCAGATGATTTGTGTGCGTGTGCATGTGTGTGGAAAGGCTTCACCTGACGTTTTGTTCCTTTACTGTTTGTTCAGCAATGCCTGTTCACACAAAGAACAGCGTGTGACGGCAGACCGCGACTTTTAACGCAAATTTGCGTTAGGATTATTGCAGCCATCCAAATATGGAGCATAACTCGATATAATCCACTCAAATGTCAATCCAAAGTCACCTAATGTTAGAAGCAGAGGGAAGGGAATTTGGTTCCTTCAGTACCAAACTATATTTTTGTGTCTACAGTAGGAGTAGAAATAATGAACGATTGTTCAGTTATTTGCTTTGGGTGGGTTTTTTTATGGTCCTTCATTAATTTTTTGTTAAATTTTTTAATTTTGTCTAATGTGATTTCACACCGATTTATGTGATTTCTCTTTTTAATTTGTGTGAGAGTGTGAGAGTGGGTCTGAGAGATCTATCAACAGATAAATCCTACACATGTTGCTGGGCGGAGGCCATTGAGTTTGCTTTATGCACTATGGCTCATGCCATGAGTCACGACGACAACAGAAAACATAAAAATGGAAGAAATACAATCGTGATGTGGAAATTACAACGTAATTACAATTGCACAGTGACTGAAAGTCAGTTATTATACCCCGGTAAATGAGTTCTTTCTCAAAGCACAAGCTAATTGCATTGTTTTAATGTTATTCAATATTCCAATACACATCAGGCAGATACTGTATGAAATACACCAGTTAAAAAAAAACATACCATTTAGTTGGGCATACACGCGTGCAATTTAATGAAGTAAATTAAACCCTCCGGAGGTCTGAGACTGAGAAAGGAACGAATACAACCTTGGAAAATTGTTAACAAAGCTGCTGTTAGAGAAAATGAATCGACACCGTCTGACGAATCAAAGACGAGAATTCATCAGCACTGTGGTGAAAACGTCACCCTCATATTATTTCAGTGCCACTTTTAACACGCCATTCGTACTCTCCGTGACACGGTTCACTCAGAGATCGTTGTCATGTGTAGAATATTTTCTACAGTTTTTAAGAGCTGACCAGTAATGATAAGCCCGATTAGACCCAATTAGCACTGCCTAGGCTGAGGTCAGAGGTCATTCTTAGAATCTGAATATTTAAGGTACAAAAAAAAATAGCATGGAATTAATAGTATGGACTAAACATTATTAATGACAACTATATTTTTATACAGTCAGCCTATAAGCAATAATTGCTGCCATAGTGAGCCTTAAGAGGTCAGAGGTCAACAAAAATACTCTCTATGGTGTTGAAAACATGGCATTTGTCAATAAGTGCAGCTGGGTGAGTCGTTAAAGGCTGACTGGAGCATCGATTTATTTATTTTTTCCACCTAATTGCCCTTATCATGATCACGCACCACTGAATGACACACTCCTTTGTCACAGACTCATTCGCCCGCCAGGTTGTGACATTCAGCCCGATTCATTAACACACATGAACTTGCAGAGAGTTGCAGGTGGATGTGTGCAACAGGATAAAGACTGAGACAAGGAAGAGGATTGAACAAGAGCATGTTTCTGATAAAACAATATAAAACATTCATAAAACCCTCCAGCCCACTATTACTACATTCATGATTAAAATATTTCAGAGCATGAATACGTTTAACAACTCATATTTGAAATACTGTTTTTCATTTCTCACCCATTATATGTTATGAAAACGGTACATTTTAGCTCATTGGACTCAAAGGCAGGGCACGTTTTTACTACGTTTTCCTCTAACACGCATTTATTACTCGCAAAAATCAATCTTGCCATCTCATTGGCGAGTTTTATTGGTATTAAAAAAGCTCCAAGCTGCACATTGATCTCTGTTTCTGAGATTACAAGCAGCAGAAGAATATATGAAAAGTTTACTAACTAAACTCAGGATTACAACTTTTCATATAAAAAACACCTCTTTAAAAAATAAGACAATTTTTCAAAAGAGAAAGTTTTTTATAGTGCGTATATGGACAAAGCGGAGATCAGGCGGCAATAATTCATAAGTGATACGTGACTCTTTTTATATGCATAGATATAAATCCAGAAAGTTTGACTCCTTCACCGCTCTTAGGCTAAATGGTCTGCCTTTTTTAAAAATCTTTTAGTACATTTGCATATAAATATACTAAAAACAAAACTTCATTATATGAACTAAATACCAACCACACCTAAAACACAACGTCAGTTTGTTGATAAATACCAAACAGCTGTAAATTACTAAGCGCCTTCATGTGACAGTTGATTTACATTTAGTCATGCCCACAAAACTCCATAAAAGGCTAAGCTCACAGTGAGCTGAAAGAGTACAAGTACATACGAGCGCTCCTGTACTGCAGGTGGAGCTATTAAAATTTCAGGAAGAAGACAATCCTTGCTCAGAATCATGCTACTTGAATGAATCCACTTAGACACGCCTCTTCTGTAACCACCAATCACAGACTTGATCACCTAGCATGGTAATTTACTTCATAGCTACGACATATTGTTTGTGAAATCTAGTCTTATTGTTTTGGATTTTTTTTTCTCTAAAAAATATATATGTGAATATTTTGTTTTACAAAATAAAAGATTACTTTTTATTTATTTCAACTAAATATTTATTTGCACAACATAATGCGTATATAAAATTGGAGCAACTCAGTGGCAATTACATGGTATATATCCGATTGTCAGGAACTGCTTCTCTTGGCACACACGAGTGCGTCCGATGTATTCGGTCACTCGCGTAGTGCTTTTGAACTCTC
>JAQQZX010073351.1:0-12221 GCA_030068355.1 Notoglanidium maculatum | reverse complement strand
ATCGAACCCAGGACCTTCTGGCTGTGAGGCGACAGTGCTAACCACCACACCACACCTCTGGTTTTGTTCTACGAGACATTTAGCCACTGATCCTGTGCTTCATTTCACACGACATGACTAGAGCACAGAAACTGAAAGCAATAAAACATAGCCAGGGAAGTACCCAACATCTGAAACCTTTAGGTCAGACAGTTCAGACAGCTTGCAAAAATGATGTGTATTTCTGTATAAATTGCACAGTACATTCACCGCAGTTCCATGTCCAGGTTTTTTTTAAATGTGCACTTGTGAAAAAAAGACAGGAGTGCCATGAAATATACTGAACTTATTTTTAGAAGATGAGATTCATTCATTTATCTTCAGTAAGCACGTTATCTTGGCCAAGGAAGTGACGGATTCAGAGCCTATACTGAGAATACCGAGTGCATGCCAGGAATCCAGTCTGTTATAGCATTCCATGTACACACACGTATTCACACATTCATGTACTTCTGTTATAGCATACCAAGTACACACACTCACACCATCATGCTCAACTGTTAAAAATAAGCAGATTTAAAAGATGCCCAGAGGATATGAAAACAGGAAGTACTAAAGGCAACCCTAACCCTAAGTGTTGAGATCTAGATCCAAAGGGAATATTTGTTTAACATCCAGAAAGAGAGATACAAAGTTTACAAGAGCCAAGCTCAAATTTTTAAGAGGGTTCACATATATAAACATAAGTTTTCAACATTAAAGCTGCACGTGAATATTGCTTTAGGGTGCTATCATACTTTTTCCTCAAATTATTTCTCAACATTTTACATGTCAGGACATGACTTGGTGCTTTTTTTTGAAAATATTTAACATTTGAATGTTGATAAAAGTTTTAAAAATGCCTTGTGATATCAGGTCACAAGTTTTGTCAGAGTACTGGTGTCTTGTTAGTGAGGGAATATAAGGAGGTTTACGTATGTGTTACACTGAAAATAATTCTTCTATTCCAGCTAATATTCCAGCTTTGCAATGTAGTGATAGCTATGATGTTAGTTTTACTGATAATAATACATTAGACTAGTTATTTAGGCAATACTGGCCATGGTAAGAGCTTTGTTATGGTTATATTATGTTACTATGGTGACAAGTTGTTTTTTTTTTCATATCAGAACAAAGGTTCTTTTTTTGTCCATAGGCAATGCCAGGCATGAAAAAAAAACATATTAGTCATGATTCTACAGTAAGAGCTACAGAAAGAAAATGGGTTCCAACGTATCATAATGAGGAACATTGCAATTGGTCAGGTTGCTTTTACGTAAATTCTTGAACTAACATCCTGCCGGGACTTTCAGACCTTCAGAGAGGTTCGTAGTCATAGTGTAAGGGTGATGTATTTGAATATACAATACCAGATCCTCCAGAGGTAAAGACATCATAGTAAACTTCAGAATACTACAAATGTATCAAAAATAATAATAAATAACTATCATAGCATTTTGTATGTGGAACATTTTGCAAGAGGAATGACCCATTTCATTGATCATTCTTTACTTTTTGTGGTCATTCAATTTATGTGAATTGCAAAAAAATGAAGGCGGGGCAACAAAGAATGTATTCAAGCTTATACAGATATTCAGTAATATTTCAACAACATCTAAGAAGGTTATTTGTAAACAGTACAGTGTAGTAATGTTTTGAGTGAAATGGGTAATTGTGTAATGTTCCCACAAAGTAGACTCAAAGTAACATTATGCAAAGGTTTGTGTCAAGGTTCCTACAACTGAAACATGGCATCATGTATTTTTTGTACCCACCCAGCAATTCCTACCCACCTACCTAACAGTGAGAGTGAGAATTAGCATATGAGTTTTCCAAGAGAGACAGAATGAAAACACATCATTTCTGAAAGTAACACACTCAGAGGAAAGCATATATTCCCTCTTCCACATACAAAAACCCACAGAAGTTTGGTTAATATTGTGCTGATAGACAAGAAAGAGATGAACACCATCTCTTCTTTCCAAAGAGAGTAGCAAATTTTGCTTTCTTGGATTCCCGGCCAAGAATGGCAGCATCATGATTCATTCATCATGATTTTTCGAGGTAGCATACATTCATTGCGTTCAGAAAACATTGTGCTGATACTGTTAGCTGGGAAATTACTAAAGACATACCGCAGAAGGACATTCTGCTTAAAAATCAACTCTGCATCAAATCTCTACTGCTGCAAGGATGTTTTGTGACAGGATATCATCTTCTGACTTGATGGAATATGTTAACGAGGACATGACAGCCCTCCGGCCTCTTGTGAAACACTTTACTTATTTCATCAAAGCTATTGTTCTGCATGCTGTATTCTTGTTTTGAATTGGAATCAGATTAACATTCCTGCCAATTGTTAGTTAATGTATTTTTCCCCTCAGCAAATCAGTACTTTTATCGCACATTTACTGAGACTGGACGTTCCCGGGATTTTTCCAATTATTTATCCATTTACTCTTACATGCATGCCTTTATTTGAGATTGTACATCATCGACTCAGCTGCAAAGCAACGATTATGAAACTCACCCAAAGCCCAAGAAAAATACAACTCTGCATGCGGTTGGTAGAAGCCATTCTTGTTTGTGCTTAGGGCTACAGCAACGTGAGTCGTGCTTTATTTTTCTTTCTTTACACCCACACCAGGAGACTGTGAACTGCAGGGAAAAGAATGTGTTGAGACAGCTGGATGATGTAGACAGATCAAGGACAGGCTTTTCACCATATCAAACACTCACCGGAGTAAGCACATTAACCGGCATATCATTTAGATTGGACTGGGACAGGGACGTGCATGTGACAGGGTGAAAAAACGGCATACTGTGTTTGCAGCTCAGAGGGTTGAAGGACAGTTTGTGATCCATGTGTACCAGTGATAAGGACACTTTCTATTCAGTTTCTGAGCTGTGTCTCCATTTCCAGCTCCATTTGTTCAAAAAAAATAATCCTTTATCATGGTTTGTTATTTTAAATCGAAATATTTCATTGCTTCAGTAATGAAACCTCTTGGTGTTCTGCTGGGAGAGTTTACAAAATATTAGCTTGGCACAATTCTGGAAGGTTTTAAGCAACCAAAACACGTTTTCACAACAATATTTCAGACAGTTGAGACATCCTAACTGAGCTGTTATTTGTACAGCAGAGTGCAAAAGTTTGCATACCCCATGAAAACAATGACTTACACTGTAAGCTTACACTGTGTGTGTGTGTGAGTTCAATCCCCGGATCTGCATACGCGAGAAACTTTCACCCACTGTAACTTAGATCGAACCTTAGAACAAGCTCAGTGGAGTGATTAGTTATGACATATGTGTTGACATTTCTGCAGTGACAGCAAACAGATGGACTTGTATGGAAGATTAGAATCTAAGGCTAATAATAAACAGATAAAAATCTGTTTTATTAAACACAGAAAATGTAAAATTGTCACAGTGAAGTTTTCTGTAAGGAGACTATTTATAGACTAGCTTATAAGATTACAAAATACTACAACTATAAACAGTTGTTAAAGCATGGTGTGGCATTTATTAATAAATTCAAAATTCTAACTGATGGCACATTGCTGTGGTATAGGAAGAATAAAACACCTCAGGATGCACTGATAACTTTTGTCCTTTAATTTTTTATTTATTTTTTTTTAATCCTTATTTAAGACATTTATTGGGTTGAGATTCATTAATGGTCAGGGCCAAATTGTATATTCTTAAATATTAATAGCTTATGTATTTGTTCAAAAAGTTTGCATCCCTCTTCCTGGGTGTAATAAATATTCTCCAGTAGCATAAATGCTCACCTTTAAACGTTCTCTATCATTCAAACAGTTTGATTATGCTTTATATTTTGACCAGGATACCCTCACATTTCATCTTTCTCATCTTGGTATTATACTATATTATTGCTAAATTATAAAATCATTGTTTTCCTTTTCTTCCCACAGAAACCACAGGGATCACATAACTGTTTATCTGGAATTTCATTGTGCTGAAATGGCACTTCTTCGAAAAAGTGTGATTTCTGAGCACCTGATTGTACTCATCAAAAAGCTCTCTCCATTTTCACACAGAAAAAAAGTGGCTTAATCTCATGACACACTGGCTTTTACTTTCACATTTCATTAACATATCATCACAGGCCATGGATATTTATCAGCTTGACAGAAAGGTTAAAACAATGCAAAACTGCCAGTCAGCACTTTTATGTTCTTACATGACCTTTTACCCACAATCCCCATGTGGTCTCTGTGGAAGTGAAATATCTTCTTCTGCTTTTCCATGCATTCTAAAAATGAAATGCTCCAGGGACTTTTTTTTTTTTTTTACCCATTTCTTTTTTGTTGTTGCTATTAATTCCCTCTGAACAGTCCTGAATGGTGCTACAGGCAGCTAGGCACAAAGACGCAAGCTTGCTGAGAGGTCACATGATTTCTGGTAAAAACCCATCTTTCAGCCTGGACTCGAGTCATGGGAAATTTCCCCCTCATACCCCCTTTACGCTAGAGAAAAAAATTCCCTTCGCACACGGACAAATTAGATACAAAATACAAACTGTATTTTTAGTATGTAATAGAATATAACCACAAAATGAGATAAATGGCTTTGTGGTTAGCCAGAGAGCTGGAGTAATAATGGGGGAAAATGGCAGGAGTGAAAAAAGGAGGGTTTCAGCAGAATGGTAAACACAGAGAAACAGAAGACAACACAAGAGAGCGGCACAGACAACCTGGAAACAGCAACAGCTTGTGCTAATAAGACACAGAGAAAATAAGCCACACAGTGATGCTATAATACAGAAACACTGTTACTTTCTACTCCCTTCGGTAATTTTTCTAATCAAACTGAAGTTAGAGAAAACTGAATTGGTTAGAATATCTGACTACGACACGCTTTCAAATGGAAGTGTCTGAGAACGCTAGCTGTCTGTTTACAGTAACATGTCTAGTTGTCTTTTTACAGCAGCATCAATAGCACACAGAGGTATTGTTTGATACTCACTTATGGTATTATGTGCACCACTAATGACAGATACTACAAACACTATGAATCATTCAGAAAAAAAATATAAAGGATCAGTCAATTGCACTGTTTTTGGTTTCTGAAAGTATTTCACAACAAGTAATAAATGTTAACCATGTATTTCTTCAATGTGTTAGCGAGCACATAAAGGGATGGTTTTTAAAACTAATCTATATGGAAAATCAATCAAAGTCTATGGGCAGTTGTCATGGTAGCAATAGACATTATGTGAAATATTTTTGCAAACTGCTTCCATGATTTTTTTTTTGTGCCCAAGTTGTTGGTAAATTGTAAATAATCACTATTTTCTGAGAGACAAATTTGCCAGTCTGATGGTGGATGAAACCTTCAGGAAATTACAAGTGAATCTTGATGTATAACTCCAGGGTTGGAAGGTTGGATAAAAGGCTTTGTCTTTTAAGACATTTTGTCATGTTTAGCAAATTCGAATACTTTAATGGCTGTATTTACATCATGTAGTTGTGTAATCTGACAATCTTATCCCACACCACAAGAGTTTCCCATCATATAAATACTAACCCACATCTGGGTTTCATAGTTCACCTGGTTCTCATTATTTTCTCATTCAGAAACTCTAAAGTGTTAAACCTCTAAAGGTTACGTCTCATGTGATGGAAAAACCCTTGTGGTATGGAACAAGACTAAACAACTAAATGATGTAAATACATCAAAAAAGTATTAGAATCTAATAAATGTGTCAGAAACACATTTACAATCTTTACAATACTTACAATACTTTACAATCTGCAATTCTGAGCCGTTTGTCATTTCGTGTTGGACATTCTGGTAATTTGAATCACCAGACTGTTTATCTTGTTAGCTGCTGCTGTCTTCCCATTTAAATTAATTAAACGAATGCTGGGTGTATGTGTTTTGTCTATGGTTTAGTTTCACATTCTGTTAAAGGTCCACTTCCTTGCTTTTTCTGTGATAAATAATAAGTATAATCCTCCATTTTTTTTAAAATTTGGGTTCCCAAACTTGTTAGCCAGCACCAGCAAACACTGATTCCTCTTATTTCTTCTTCCTTGTCTTCCATTCTTCTTCTTTGTCCTTTAGGTGCTTCCTTCTGTATTCACGCTGCCACTTAAAGACCATGTAAAAGCGTGGAAGGCGCTCTAGAAGTTTGTCCGTTCTGGGCTACTGTACACAACATGGCGGCTCCATAGAGGGGGACCAACTCCCTGTGTAGATATAAAGGACTCATTCTCAGCTTACAAAAACAGAACAATTCATAGTTACAGGTAATTAACTGGGGGCAGTAGTAGCTCAGTGATTAAGCCATTGGTCTAGTGATCAGAAGGTCATGAGTTCAAATCCCAGCACTGCCAAGCTACCTCTTCTGGGCCCTTGAGCAAGGCCCTTGACCCTCAACTGCTCATTTGTATAAAAATGAGACATATGTAAGTCACTCTGGATAAGAGCATCTGCCAAATGACATAATTATAATATATATAGTAATTATATACTATTGAAAACATACTTATGAATTCTCTAAGTAAATTATGGACTATTTACTCCATTTCTGCTAATAGATTCCCTATTCAAAATCTTACATAGTGAACCTTTAAGTAAACTCTGCGCTTGGACCATACGTTCATGTTGTGTGATTGATAAAAGTTGCATAGTTTAAATGTTTATTAAAAACTGCCCTTAGTCTTCCATTATGTGAGGTTGAAGTAAACATTTTCTCTTTTTCAAGTTCAGGGAAATGTATCAATGTTCCTGTCAAAGATGACAAATTTTGAGATTAGACTCAAACATTTTTCTTTAATACTGTTAAACGAGTGAATTTTATGGTGACTCATAAAAGACATTACCGTTCATATGAAAAGTTTTTGTAAAATGCTGTGTAGAAATGAGTCACGCTATTACGTCTTCACTTCCTCAGTGAAGCGTTTGAAAGTTCACTGCACTGTCAATGAACGGCTCACAGACAAAGCTGCCGCCACTGGTGAGTGTTTAATACTGAAATTCTCTAGCTCTAGAGAAGCTCTAAAATCTAATAAGCAAATTAACTGGAAGCAGTTTACATGCAACAATTTACAAGATACACCACACAAATACAGTTATTAAATACAGTGCTCCCCAGAAATTATTGGCACCCTTTTTGAAAATGAACAGAAAAGGCTAAATAAAAGAAATAGCACATAAAATAAGAGATATTAAATTGAGCTCAAACATACAGTATATGGGTACTTTAAGAACTGCTTTCATACGCACAAAAAAAGTTTTTAATATTTTGTGACACCTCCTCAGGAAAGAATAATAACAGTGGGTCTCTGGCTGTAGAGCTATCGTGATTCATGTGATTTCTTTATGTTCTCAGGAGTGTGTGTGAACTTTCTTCTTCATTCAGACCACAGGGGGATTTTAAGATATTCAGAGCTATTGCAAGACACTGATTTAGTGTTTCTTCAGCCATATACATGACTCATCATCTTGGAAAGCTGTATGTAAATTTTAAGCTCCTTTCAGAGGCAACCAGGATTTGTCATGAAATACTCAAGTAAGTAGCAGAATTCATGATAATATCATCAGGGCCCATGAATCACCAGTCACAGAATGCCATATTTTACAGTGGCTTTTTCTTGTATGCAGTCCCTTTTTTGTTGCCAAACATTCTGATGGTGTGAACAAACAATAAGCTTAATTTTAGTTTCATCTAATCTTAAAACATGATGCCAATCGGTGTTAGAATGGTGCTTGGTGAAGTTCTAGATGCACTGAAGAACAGCTTCTTATTTGCAATGCTTCCAAGCAGCTTATTGTTATGAAAGTGATGTTTAACAGATGATTTTGAAACTTGACAACCACAAGAATGACCACACTGTGATCTTTCCCACTATATTCTTCACTGTGTGGGTGGACAGTGTTCCATGTCATGGCACTAATAAATGGTATTTCTACCTCCTTGTGTATTTTTATGTCCATTTCCTGTTTTGTGAAGGTGAACAACAACCCTGTGATGCATGTATACAACTTCATATTTACACTCCAAGTAAACAGAATATGGTTAAAGGTAGCAGGGGACTGAAAGCCAATGAAAATTATATGATTTTTTGTCAGGCACAGGCAGGATTCAGATACAATTGCACACAAAATTGAAAGGTGGGTGTTAGATGATCAGCATACAAAATGAACTAGGATAGGCAGAGCTATCTAAACTAAACAGAACAAAACAGTGCTGGAAAAATGTGTATGTACTCAAAAGCCTCAGTAACATCACCAGAGGAATGCCAGGAACCAGATTTTGCAAAGACTCACTGAAAGTGTGGGTTGTTTCTGGCAAAAGTACTGATTAAGAACAGGTGGTTATGAAGAGAAGTTCTGGGAACTAGAGAGATAAAGCATGTGGTACCATGTGGAACCATCCCATGATTCACTATCTGCCTACCTCTCTTCACTGCTGCCTGTTCTCAATCAGCCTTTCATCAGAATTGGGAAAATTGAGTCTGTGTCTGTCCATGGAATAGAATGATAATTTCTTTGCTTTTATTTAAAGGAGCACTGCAGATGATTTAGGAGGATTTATTAGCAGTAATGGTATAATATTGATAAGTTGATTTCATTAATGTATAATTACCTGGAAATATGAATCATTGGGTTTTCCTAAGCGTGGAATGAGCCCTTTATATCTACATAGGGAGCGGGTCCACCTCTATGGAGCTGCCATGCTGCGCTGCTACAGTAGCCCTGAACGGACAAACTTCTATAGAGCACCTTCTGCGTTTCATGTTTGACAGCGTGAATCCGGAAGGAAGCACCGGAAGGACAACAAAGAAGAAGAAAAGAAGACAAGGAAGAAGAAAGAAGGTGTTTTCATCACCAGTGTTCAGTGTTCATCAGTGTTTGCTGGTGCTGGATAACAAGTATGAGAACTCAAAATTGTAAAAATGAAAGATCATACGTATTATTGAGCACAAGGAATAGCAACGGAGCATGAATGTAAGAATTTGGAAGTATTTCCTGCTTTCTAATACGTGCTTGGGAAGGAAAGGGTAAGGGAGACAGTCATTTTAGCAGGTTATTTCTGCTCATTTCTATGATAGGTGGCAATAATTCTGTAGGGCACTTTGTGTATGTTTAATATCTACAGAGAAATGCAGTAAATCCCTGCATTACTTCACTACCCCAACCTACAGATTATGTTTTTCTACTTGATTACTTCATGCATCTGCTAATAAGCAGAGCCTTCCTGTCGACATGAGTGCATCGAGGGAAAACACTAAAAATTACAGGAAGAAGGTACTTCAAAGTCGGACTTCGGAAGTTGCGTGCTAGATGAGGTGAAAGGGTTATTTTTTCCTATAAGAGTACGGAATGTAAGAGGAAACTCTGCCAGGACTCGTATACGCTGGTGTACGGGTTATTTCCAGAAATCACGTGACCTTTCTGAAGGCAGGCTGTGGTGTGCTCAGTCTACTCCACACCACTCCAATCATCTTAGAAATGTACTACAGGAAAGGGAGTGTGTAGCTCATGGGAGAAAGTGAACCATTATTACAGTAACCCGGAAACCTTTGAGCCCAGACAGAAATGTCTAAATTGGTTATAATCAGGGAAAGTGAGTTTATCTTTCAGATGGTAAAACAAATGAACTGAAATCAAAAGGCTACATATTATAATTGTGTTGTTTCAGTTTTGCTTTTATTTTCAGTTCCAGTTTCCTTGCTCATGAATAGCGTGCCATGATGAAATGAATGGCAGAGTGAGTATTAACAGGGGGGATTTCACACTACACAAAACTTGATCCTAGATCATTACAAGCTACATAGATCCAGAGGTAATCTATGTAATAGAGGTAATAAATCACACAATTTCCCAAGTTATGAAGAGCATTTTAAACCTGATCTTGGTAGGAGCGGTGAAATAGTGCTTCTTATACTGTAGCCTGTTAAATGTGCCCCAGCCATCTTGCCTTTACTGCTGACCTTTGGATTTGCAGAGGTGCCAACAGTTATGGATTATGATTTTTGACTTGGTGACAATGATGATATACTAGACAGCTGAAAATGACCCATTTTTGCATTTTTGGCTAAAGCAGAGGTTAGTCTAGGGAAAAGTTCTCCAGCGGAAAAGTTAATTCACTAAATGGGAAAGGACAAGGGAACTGAAAGATGTTCACATTCACTTCATGTCAGTTTTATCTGGCTGACTTCTGACTTCATGAACCTCAGGCTTGTGAGGTAAGAGAAAACAACTGGAGAGGTAAAAATATTGGTAAAATTCAATTATTTTCTCTCTCTGATGGGATCTACTTATTAGCAATGTTAGCCCTTGGGTTTGGTGTAGAATTAAATAATGTGAGTCAGATTTCCTGGGTAGGAACACGGAAAAAACTTTTCTTGTTTATTCAGAAAAAAAGATACTTGTATTTTAATTTAAAGCTTTAGATATTAATTTTCATCAGAAGTGTTTAGTCAGTGATTAACAACTCAGTGACATGTTCACAGTAACTGTAATGAAGTTTATAATGTTCTTAATAGTAATGGACTTAGAGGGATAATTAAAAACTAGACAGCAGTGTTTCTGATACAAATTTGAAATAAATGTGTCTACAGAAAGCAAAGAAATTAAGCAATTTAAAGCAGAGTTTTGGGCTTGAAAAATACAAGGCAAATGTAATAGTGAAGTTTATTAGAAAATCAAAACTAATAAATATGATCCGAACAAAGCTAAAAGCCAGTTAATAAATTTAAAAAATTGTATGATGTGTCATAAGAGGAATAAAACACTTGTCAGTGTGATCGCATCACTTTGTTGTTGATGAAATTCGCATAAGGACATGCCCTGAAAATCTAAACAAATATTATATTTTTTGACCTTACCTTCTTACTTGTTAAGTTTTGTAATTAGATTAGTAACAAATAGCAGCATTGTGCAGTGATGCTAGCTTTTGGGTACTTTTTATTGTCATCTGTGCCAAGAGCACAGCACTCAGCACTAGCTGCTGTTAGGACAATGTAACTGTAGAGCATGGACGGTCCCTGGGTTTCAAGATAACAGTAGCACTATAGTGAAAGAACACAAGAACCCTGTTATTTTCTAACATTCTTGTTAAATACCAAGCAATTCAATTACAAGGACGTCTGAACAGACTAAATCAGCATGATCGCAACTCATGATTGTTGCCAGATTGGGAAGATTCCTCCCTAAAAATACATGAGGCTGCAAAACGGCTACATTGCAACAAACATTTTCAGAGATTCTGCAGGACAAATTAAAAACAAATCTATTAATTTTAATGCAACTTACAGACTCAGATGAGGCAACATACACAGTGAGTCACCGCTTCAGAAGAGATTTCTTTTCAGGCTTTTACTTTTCCCCTTTCCTGAATTGGACCCCACTTTGAGAGGAAAGTATTTGGAGGAGGAGGGGTGTTGGATTGGGTCCTGCTTTCTCTCAGCCTGAAAGATTCACTACACACTACACTGCAACATACACTAATGTTTACCTAAAGCTTACCAAAGGACCCCTTACTTCATTATTTGGCAATGTTCCTATAAAGAAACTGATGTGTGAGAATGTGTTCTGCATGCCCTTTTAAAACCCTGTATCTGAATATTTCATGCGTCTTGCATCTCAAGTGTATAATGTTCAGATTTTATCCACACTTGGAGCCAAAATAGATTCAGCTGGCTGAAATCTGATAGCTGGATCCCTTTACAGATTTGTCATTTGGACTTCATGTGTGGTTTTTAGACCCTTCACGTGCTATGTTTCACAAAATTATGAAATAAAGTGGACTTTAAACAGTAGTACATGTGGTTTCATTTTTCACTCTGATATGACTTCTCATAAATAATTGCATTCCCCACATGTGATCTCATATTGTGCACATGATGTCACATGTTTACTCACGTGCAATTTGCAGTAGGCATTATTGTCATTCCTCCCACCACAAGCAGTTTTCAGTAACGAACTAGAGTTCCCCCAAAATCACAGCGATACTCATAACAGAACATGATGTCAGATACAAGGGTGAGTGACACAGCAACAGTGTAGCAACAATAAAAAAAATACAATAGAGACAATAGACTATGCTTTAATAAACTTTAAACTATACAATAAGCTATAGACTATACAGTAATACATCCAGTAAACAATAAACACTTAGTACTATTGCTCAGGGAATAACATTGTAAAACACACACACACACACA